>CAEFZX010009703.1:0-11112 GCA_903066825.1 Alfaro cultratus | reverse complement strand
AGATTACATATTTGAAGTTGTTATCCGGCCGGAGCCAGCATATTAAAGATTTATATATATATATATATATATATATATATATATATATACTTTTAACGTTGTGTGAACCTACATGCCTCGCCTCGATGTCCTGACACTTTGTTGCTTTTCCCATTGTGGTTAAATAAAGGATGTGTATTCTATTTTGATTGCATTGCTATATTGTGTATCATATACTGTAAGTGGAAATGTGCTACTTTAGATAAAATTTCATACCACGGCTTATTCTTTCACATTTGTGAAAATGTTGATGGTTTATCCTCTAGCATTTATTTAGAGCTGCCATAATTGTGTAGTTTAATAATGAGGTGATGTTAGGTTTCCAGTTCTGTGTCGGTATAAAACACTTGTGTGCAGCACTTCTTTTCCAATTGAACAATTCATAATACAAATCTGTTTTGTTAGAGTCCATCCCATGCTCCTGTGGTCAAACCACACTTGTTCGGATCACTCAGTTTGCTGCACTAATGCTGCATCTCTCATGTATGTGATGCTGCATTATTAAATAGGTAAATCTGCTGTAATTTGTGTAAATCCATCCATCCATCCATCCATTTTCTTTACACCCTTTTTCCTAATGGGGTCAGGAGGTGCTGGTGCCTATCTCCAGCTACATTCCAGGCGAGAGGCGGGGTACACCCTGGACAGGCCGCCAGTCTGTCGCAAGGCAACACAGAGACAAACAGGACAAACAACCATGCACACACACACTCACAACTAGGGACAATTTGGAGAGACCAATTTACCTAACAGTCATGTTTTTGGACTGTGGGAGGAAGCCAGAGTACCCGGAGAGAACCCACGCATGCACAGGGAGAACATGCAAACTCAGTGCAGAAAGACCCCAGGCCGGGAATCGAACCCAGAACCTTCTTGCTGCAAGGCAACAGTTAGTTGTGTACATTTATTCTTTTATTTTTATTTTTTGCAAAGACTCATTTCATCTGGACTAAATGTGTCTTTGGACACAAATGCCAGGGTGAAATATTCTTTTGCTTGTCTCATCAGTTACTTAATTGATGTTGCATTCCACATTTTACAAAATGCTAACAATAAATGATGTAATGCTGTCTCACATTATGTGAACATAAGCTGTTTGATCCTGCTGAAATGTTTGGCACTTCTCGAGTTTGCTGTGTGGGTCATCCCTCTCAGCATTTTAAACTCATGTCAGTTAAACTCCTTAGATTTGTCCAATTGGATTTGATTGTGTGTGTCTGTTTGCAACAAGCAGATTACCTTTTATGTGGTTGAGTGTCACAAAGTAGTGCTCGTCTGGACTAAATGTGTCTTTGGACCACTCCAGGAAGTCATGGGCTATTTTGTTCTGCAGAACAAAGTCCACAAAATCTCTTGTGAGAGCATAGTATGCTGTTCCAAAATAAATTTTCAAATTGTGAGGAGGAGGAGGTTTTGTGTGTCTTGGCACCCTTGGGGCAACATGTGACCCCACAATCTCATGATGCTGGAATCGTGTTCTGTGCTTCATGGTGGCTGGTTGTTTGACTCCAGGTGTCATGTTTTTGTCCCTCCATTCAGTGCTTTGCATATACTGCACCAGTTCCAGGTTGCTCATGGTTGGAAAATCTTGCCCACATAAATTTATCACTTTCCTCCAAGCTATCGGAGAGGCAGTGAGATCCTTCATGCAGTTCAAGTCAGCTTGCAGACGTGAAAATCCTGCATATGTCACTTTTTCACTGCGACTGGAGAGGAACACGTTACCAAAGCAACTGACAAGCTTTTGTACGGCTTCCTGGTACTCATTTGGAGCCTTGGCATCCACATGTATGCAGTAAACATTTTGGGGCATGTAGATAGCTCGAAGCATGCGGACAAAAATATCTAGCTCTTTGTGAATAGTGACAATGAAAGCCAGAGGATAGTTCTCTTCTTCACGACTCAGAGTTGTGTTGATAAAGTGTAGTTCTTTAGTCAAATTTGAACATTGCAGGTTGGTTCTGTGAATATAACTTCCCACCTGTGGAAAGAAGAAATACATATTAATTCAGTTTCTTTACAGAGGTGGTATTTTATTAAATTTTTTTAACACTTCAGTTATTTAGAATGTGCACTCACATTTTTGGGTAGTGCCAACCTGTTGATCTGTTTCCTGTTCTGTGGATCAGGATTTATTATTTTACTTGTGTTCATTGTATTGCCCATTTTTTAATCATTTATTTCTGTTATCGCCTTTATCAGACATTCTACTGTTGTATATACTGGTGCCAAAACAGGGCAAATCAATAAGCAAAGTACTGCTGAAATGTTATCAGTTGTCTGTAAATTTTTAACTGGTACCTTGACAAAATTAAATTGAATGTAAAAGCTGTTGTGCACTTTATCAGTTAAAGAAAATACATACCTGACAGTATTTTTCTCTTTTCTCAATGCCAGCCAGGGTGGGCTTACTTTCAGTGAGGAAAGGTCTGCTGCTTGTAGGCGTGCCCCCTAGTTTAGTTCTACTCAGCCAATAAATTATTGAAGACGCCACAAACCCCAGGCAGAACAGGAAGCTACATTTTCTGCCTCCAAGCTGGTGCATAATAGCCTTGTTTCACTCTTGTATTTCAGCACCACCACAGCTTATTCCTACAAAGAAACCCAGATTGGTTAGTTCCAGACAGATCTCTCTTTTGGGAATATCAAAAAAGGTTAAACATGTAGGTCACATCTTATTGAAGAAGCCACTTTTTAAGTAGTCAAGTGTACAAAGTCTAGGGGCTAAAAGTGGATATCTGACATTCAACATATAAACTTTTTATTAACCAGTTCCTTTTTCAGACTGTGAAAGAGTCTGGTCAATAGTGCAGCATTACACATTTTGCATCCCATTATGTTAATTAAACTAATAAATAACTATACAAACAAATAAATATTATAAGTTGTGCTTAAATGTGAAACAGAAGAAAAAGAAATAACGAAGCAGCTACTTTTCTGTTATAAAACACGTTTTTATGTGTCCCCACTTCCTTTTGTAAGTCTCGACCACAAGAACGTCTTCCTGTATAGCAAGGCTTAGCATTGATCCCTTAAACCTTGAAAAACATTCATTTTAATGGAGAAGAGCTACTTTCTTAAATAAGGTCTCTGGTCAGATGATGGGTGCATTCTCTTAAATGATAATACATTCGAAATAACTAATTTAATAAATTTATATAGGACTTCTCTAATCATATCAACCATGGAAAGCATTTTTACCCTGTAATCCACATTTACCCAGCAGCACTAACAAGCACGCACGCAATCATGTACCTACATGCAGATCAGTAGACAACTTTGGGTTTAGTACCATGCCCAGGAGCACATCAATATGTGGCGTGCAAAGTTAGAATCAAACCTAAAATATTCTTATTACAAAACTCTTCACCCTAAACCACAGTTGCATAGGTGCAACTAAGCCACTGCCATAGGGGGATGATATGGTGTGGAAATACGTAGATTCCAACACTCCTGTCTGTAGTTTTGGTATGCTCAACTGCTGGTAACACATGTATTGGTAGTTTTATTACATCATATAGCTAATTTTTATTTATTTTTCTAATTGCATGTGAATGCGTAGTGGCTATAATATGTAATTTTGTACGCTTAAATGATAAACATTTCATTACTTTCAATATTTAAGCAAACTCTAAATGACTATTACTTGCGTACGCTTCCTTTTTTGTGGATCTGTTAGTATTTTTAATTATTGTGGAAAAATGGTATGAATTTAAATTTTACTTTACTTCTGTGTACACTTCAGTGTTTTTGCATTGGTTATCTTGCAATCATTAGAAATGTATATAGAAGCTGTTGTCAGTCATTGTGAAATTTTGTGGTGTCCTTGAGGTTGGAGCTATGAGGGTCCAGTAGTCCAAATAATTCTTTGCATTGATCATTCAAAGAAAGAAAAAAAAAAGTTCCACAAATGTATTTTATGCAACTATTATTCAGTAAGCTGTTGTGACATATATTGGAAAATGTTCTATCTTTCTTGTCTCTTACAGAGTTGCCTAAATAAAGCTTAGAGGAAAACAAAACTTCACATAAATGGGGGAATGGCTAAACATGGATGCTCCAGCTGATTGACAGAGTTGTTTGTACATATCTCATGTTCAAAGTGGCATAGAAACTCTGCCTGAACAAGCAAAGAGATGTTTTTGCTCTTCTAAGATCATTCATGATGTACTAGAAAAACAAAACAAACAAACAAAAAAAAAAGAGCATGCTTTGTTGAATCCCACGCAGCACAAAAAAGGCACAATTCCCAGAGAGAAGTGATATGCTGAGGAAATATGTAGATTTATAGTCTTCTGTTGAAATACTTTTCCCCAGTGACCGTGTTGGTCTGTGGATTTGATAAAAGATACAGCAGCTACTTGTATAGGAAATGCCTTACAGCTTTTTTCCCGCCCTCATATTGGGTACAGTGCTTTGAAAAAAAAAAATGTTTGCCTCATACTGTTTTCTTGTTTTTGCTTTGTCACAGTTGAAAAAGTTTCAAACCATGTAAAAAGACAAAAATAACATCCAAGCCAAGCAACTCTAATGTAAAAATATAATTGTCTTCCTCAATCATGAACGTCTGAGCCCTAACTTGCCTTAGAAGAAATCAGCGGTCATGTTTCAAAAATAAAAATATAACTGGACTAAAATGGCTTTAATGGGAAAAAATAAGACTGAAAAAAAAACCACTGCTGCCCAAAAAGAATACAAAGTCCCTTGTCCCATTTCCCTAAATAAACATGTTCTAATTGCTACGATCATAAAGAAAGTATTTTGTGGACTGAGACAAAAGGGACATTTTTCGGGAAGATATGGTGACGTTTGAGAAAAAGAGCATCATACTGAAAGTCAAACACAGGGCTGATATTGTGGTCGGGGTCTGCTTTGCTGCTTCAGGAAAGCAGAGGAATTGCTGTAAATGAAAGCACAATGAGTTCTGTTCTCTACCAGAAAACCCTGAGGGACACGATCCAGTCCTCAGTTCATGACATTAAGCTCATTCATAGGCCTGTCACGATAACAAATTTTGCTGAGCGATTAGTTGTCCCAAAAATTATTGCGATAAACGATAATATTGTTTGAAGACCTTTTTACGCTGATTTAATGGAAATGACGTTATAATGCATGCAATTTCCTGCCAAAGATAGATACACTTTATTTTCAAAAGAACATTTAACACTGGAACTGATAAACAAAATAAAACAACCAAAAACAAAAATAAAATGGATTCTCAGTCTCCATTAACAAAACATGTACTTGAATAACTACTCAATGCGTGGATGTGCCAAAATTTTCTCCAGCTGAACAGAAACAAAACTGAAGTTATTATTTTTGGACCATAAGAGGAGCGATCTACAGTCAATTCACAGCTTCAGTTATTATAACTAAAAACCAGCGATCAGGCTTGAAACCTGGGAGTAGTGATGGACTCTGACCTGAACCTTGAGAGCCACATAAAGACAGTTACAAAGTCGGCCTTTTACCACTTGAAGAACATTTCCAGGATTAAAGGACTAATGTCTCAGCAAGACCTAGAGAAACTCATCCATGCATTTATCTTCAGTCGCACTGATTACTGCAACAGCAGGTTGCTGTTATTTCAGCAGGTTCTTCACAGGTCTGTCCAACAAATCAATCAAACAGCTGCAGCTGATCCAGAACGCTGCTGCTTGCGTTCTCACTAAAACCAGGAAGACAGAACATATCACACCTGTTTTAAAGTCGCTCCACTGGCTCCCTGTAGCTCAAAGAATATACTTTAAAATATTATTGTTAGTTTATAAATCACTGAATGGCTTAGCACCCCAATACATTAAAGATTTGTTGTTATTATATCAACCTTCCAGACCTCTAAGATCTTCCGGTTCTGGTCTGCTCTGCATCCCCAGAACCAAACGAGGGGAAGCAGCATTCAGCTCTTATGCACCACAAATTTGGAACAAACTCCCAGAAAACTGTAAAACAGCTGAAACACTAATTTCATTTAAATCTCGACTAAAAAACCCACCTGTTTAAGATTGTATTTGAGACGTAATCAATTACAAAGTTAATGATGGAACTTGACTTTATGTCATGTTTTGACTGTTGTTTGTGTGTTGCAATTGTACAAAATCCGTGAGGGACGGCGAAGTCCCTGAGCGAAATTCCGTGAAAGAGGTGTACGAAGCCTCTGTTAGAAGAAAAATGGCGCATGACTGAGGGTCATTGCGCGTAACATAAAGCCTGTAAATTCTAGACACTAACAGGTACCATAGAATTACACAAAAATCCGTGAGGGACGGTGGAGTCCCTACTCGAAATTCCATGAAAGGGGTGTACAGAGCCTCGTACCGGAAGCCCGTTGAAAGGCTGTTTACATCGTTTTAAACTATGTGATTGTGAGCGTGAGTGGGAATAAAAATAGCAATAGGTGTTTTGTTCCACATAACACAATAAGAGTGTAATCGGTAAACCTTTTATGGATGCAAATTCGACAAAAAAAAAAAATGTTTATGATTTTATTTGAAACATTCTCAATTGTAAATTTATTGATGGAACTTGACTAAATGTCATGTTTTTATTGTTGTTTTTATTGTTGATTTTATGCTGTATTATGTTTCTGTTTTGATATGATGTAAAGCACTTTGAGATGCCTTGCTGCTGAAATGTGCTATACAAATAAAATTTGATTTGATTTGATTTTGAATAAAAACTAAACAACATAAAGCCAAAGTGGAAATAAATACTGCATTCAACCAAAAGAGTGTAGATTATGAAGTCTGTATACTATATTGCCCTTCAGTAGTCATTAGATTTTAATAGAGAAGACGGGCAGATCCGACTACCTGATGCAATAGTTCACACTACAGGATTTTTTGCCCCAATTTTCCCCTTTTAATAGAGAAGTGATTTTATAACCGATCATCCTGTAGTGTGTGGTGAGTTACGGTAGATCGTTGTGACTGCTCCGATCTAAATCAGGCGTTTTCCCCGACTATGAGCATTAACACAGCCCACTGCTGAATGTGACAGGTAGCTAATCAGAAAGCGCGGATTCCCTGTGCTTTCTGAGGGGAAATTACAGAGGAGAATCCCAAACAGCTGACATGGCGCAACCCGAAGTCCAGCGGACAATGGAGATGAAATGTGGAAACAACATTAATGTTTATTCAACATTTTGTGCAAAGAATATAGAAATGAGGAGTTGGAGCGAAATTGCTACCACAGTTGATAAATCCGGTAACTTTTCAGCTGTTCTTCGTTAACGTGACATAAATAGTTTATAATGATTTTCATTCAGTCACGACTTTATGCTGACACTAGCATTGCAGGTAGACTGTAGTAAAGCATTGATTAATGCCTGGTTTTAAAATTTGTTAACTGGACTTGTAGCCATTATTTTGTGCCCATTGTTGGGCACCACACGGCACAATTGTACCCGATCGATCAGTTATACCTCAGATTTCTGTCGGCTAATGTGTGGTCTCGCAGGTTTGGAAAATGGGCCGACAATTGGCCGACAGCTCTAAGATTTTGTAGTGTGCGCTGGGCATTACAGTGAGGAAATGAGGAAGGGAGGGTCAGTGGAGAGCACCGGAGCTGAACCGTTTTTCATTCAGTGTCATCAACAGAAAGAGAAAAAGGCCGGAAGAAACGATAAAGCCGATAATTGAAATGAGGTTGATAGTTTTAATTTATCGTGCGATTAATTGATTTATTGTTTATTGTGACAGGCCTACTCATTCGTACTTGAGTCATATAGCAGAACAGTGATTCACTGAAGTCCTTAAAAATAAACAAACAATTTGGAAGTTTTTTAGAGTGGCCCAGTCAAAGTCCAGGCTTAAATCCAATTAAGATTCTGTGCCATAGCTTTAATTTGTTTATTATTGAAACCATTCCAATTTGTGTGCAATGAAACAATTCTGCAAAGAAGAGTGGGCCAAAAATAAAACACTATTTGCCACATATTCAAAACACTTGAGGACAGCTATTACTACAAGCAGTTAATAGGTTGAGGGTTTCTTCTCTTCTTTTTTTTCTATGCTATGTCGGTATTTAATAGCTTGTTATTCTTGGAGAATTAAAATTTTTAAAACTGCATTTTGTATTTACATAGGTTGTCCTTGTCTTAGTGTAAAATTTGTTTGATATTCTGAAATATCAGAAACATCAGCATAAAACAGCAGAAAACATTAAGGGACAAATACGTTTGAACAGCGTAGTCTTTAGTTTTACAAGACAACTGTTCCATTTCCCTCACACTTTTACCTCAATTATTTCTATTCTGTGTATATCAAACTCTTAAATCATCACTTGTGTCAAAAACAAATTCAAAAACATGCTAATTTACCTTCAGTCGGCAGTTCAGTCTGTTGTCTCTATGAAGAAATAACCCTTTAAATCTTCAATCCTCTCAGGCTTCAATGCTCTTCAGAGCTGTCGGACTACAACCTGCACAGAGAAGTCCTCTCCACTAGCTCCATCAAGAAGAACAGCAGCAGAAATATGTACACTACTTCAGAGCTATATTTGGTTGTAAAGATCGCTTTGTTGTGCTCTGGCGGGGGCTGAGTCCTCTGAGCTCCAGTGTCTCTTAGAGTCAACTGTGTGTGTTATGCTTGAGTTGTAGTCATTGCTGATTAGGTGGCTCCTCGTCATATCCCTGTGAGAAAAGATTTGTCCTTCCCTGGTTACCAGCAGTAACACAAAATTACACACGTGACATACAGGAACAGACTCTCTCATCGCACTCTAAGGTTTTTTCCACTCTCCTCCCACATACGGCTTCCTACTTGCTTGTGCTTGCTGTGCTTCTCTTCCTCTCTTTTCATTTTCCTCTGTTTTACCTCAACCCGTTTTATCTGTACCCTTGCTCTTTGTCCCTCCATGTGTAATTAGGTCGTACGTAATGAATCATCCACGCAGCTCTTCCTGGTAAATACCAGCCCTCTTGTTCTCCGTCCTGCAGATGATCAACTCTAACAGGTTCCTACTTGCCCTATTTGTTGATCTGATGTTAAAGTGCTTCGTTTGCCAGCGGTCTGCCTTCTGTGGTAATGGCAGCATGAGAGTTAATGACTTCAGAGCAACACGCACAGAGGTTGTTTGCTGCTTGGTCAGCTTCTGAGCTTATCCCTCTTCTGTTGAATAGAGCACATGGCCAGAGTCCACACCCACAGTGGGGTATGATAGCACAATAGATCGCTGGCTGGTTGTTCCCCTTTTAATATTTATGGGTGTGATTTCCTTTTTATTACAAGGAAGCCATTTTACTTGTTCTGTTCTTGTGGTACAGAACACAAGAACTGTACCACAAGTTCTTGAGAACTATGTAACTAAAGCTTCATTATTGTTGTGTCACTATATTATGCAAAGCGTGTATAGTATTGTATTAAATTTTTGGTAATACTTTATTGAAGGGGTGTGCATAAGACTGACATTTCAGTGTCATAAACATGACGTAACATCTGTCATGAACATGAAGGAGTCCTCATGAATGTTTGACTTTTGTCATTAAGTGTCATTCTGTAAATAATGACACTTTTAATGCAAAGTTGACACTTTTAATGGACTTTTAATGCAAATTTTAATAGAACTTTGCATTAAAGTTCTATTAAAACTTTAATGCAAATTAAAACTTCATCGTTCGGTCATTATTGACCGAATGATGCAAAGTTTACACTATTTTAATGGAATTTTAATGCAACTTTTAGTACAACTTTCCATTAAAAGTGGCATTATTTACCAAGTGACATTTCATGACAACAATTGTAAACATTCATGGACTCCTTCATGTTCATGACAGGTGTTATGTCATGTTTATGACAGTGTCATGTGAGTCTAATGCACACCCCTTCAAATAAAGTGTTACTGATTTTATTACGTGTGGACAACTAATTGAATTTTCCTACATTGACTTCATTGTCTCATTGTGTAAACTGAATACACCCTGAAAACATGTAAATAGCCTCCCATATTTTACTATTTGCCTCTTTTGTATATCTAATCAGTGCTACACATCCCTCACACATTTTGTTGCAGATTTCCATTAATCATCCTAAACAAACAATTAATTTGCAAGACAAAACAGGACCGCATCTACTTGTTGGATGTGCTTCTCGAACTCATTTAACCCTGGCAGATGTACCTATTGGACCAGTATATGAATCAAATGTGCCCTTGTGAGTTTTGTCTGTACTGTGAAAAATATTAAAATATTGAGACACTTGTAGTTTTTTGCTAAAGCAAATGCAGTTTATTCAATAGACAAACTCATTGTCTTGTTTCTGTTAAATTCAGCATAATTGCTCTTTGATGAGATCACATGTATTTTGAGTAGCATTCTTATAGAAAATTAAATAGACAGTCACTTAAAAGCAAGTACGGTTAAGTCTAAAATTATTCTTCCCCTTGATAGATTTAGGTTTTTTGATTGAGATTTAGGTTTTGCTGATTGAAAGTGATATTAGTTTTATTTTAAGGTCACTCATCCACAGACATGTCTTCAATCTGTCAGGAAGTTTATGGAAGTAGCTAAAGATTAGGGTGAAAACAAGGAGGCCTTTGTAACTCAAATGCTTCAAACAGCTCATTACCAAAGAGAAATCATCAAAATACTTTTGCAAAAGCTTGCAATAACCATAAAATTTGATTATTGATGTATAATATAATGCCAATTACCTTTTTTTTGTGCTGTCATTACAATATGTTTTTTTTTTTTTCAAATCAATCACACTCTGATAATAAGTAATGTAGTATCCCAGTACTCAATGGGAAACAAGGGAAACGTACTCCAGTCCACATGGATACAAGTAGTAACAAACCTGTTACTGACAAAAATGTGATATATATTTAATTTTCTAGCTACTGGATGCCCCACCCCTTTTTTACTCTACCCTGGGCAACTGCCCATATCAAAACCCACCACTATATGCATGTTTTCAAAAGTGTTTAAGAAATTAGTTTATTATTTAAGTATTGTAAAATAAGTATTTAAAGTATGTAAAAGAAGCACTTATCAATATATATATATATATATATATATATATATATATATATATATATATATATATAAAAACAAAAATATATAAAAAAAAAATCTCT
>CAEFZX010009701.1:0-12068 GCA_903066825.1 Alfaro cultratus | reverse complement strand
ATGTTGCACCTACGAGCTTCCATAATGTAGAGTGCAAAGTTCAGAGTCCTTGTTTACTTCCTTATGTAGCAACAATGCAGGAACTGATGAACCCACAGAACAATGAGGTGTCTTGTGCATCCATGGTCTCATGTACAGTTCCTCTGTCTCTGGTTCATAAACTTCGACCCTTAATCATCCATTGTTTATTCTGCCACTTCAGTTATCACTCTTGCTGCAGACCATCTGGTATCTGCTTCCAATTTAGAATGTTCGTCGCTTTCTGCAAAACATTACTCAAAGAAACACATATTTTAGGAAAGAACAGAAATCTCTCAGTTCTTAAAAGATAATAATGAGTATATAAAAGAAAAAGATATTTACAAATCCAACATCATCCTTAATGAGAACTAGTTGAGTTTTCTTCACATGAGTTAATATTAACTTATTTAAATGCCTTCCTCATGATTAAACATGCCAGTGTCAGGCTCAGTTTCTTTTTTCTCCAGCTGGAGATTCCTTGTTTGTAGCAGGTTCTGCAGAATAATACCAGAACTTTGATGCAGTAACTACTCTGTATAATCTGTTTTAATTAAAGTTAAGCCACAAGCCTGCATTTTAAAATAGACAGGCATAATTTACCAACAATAATTCAGCACAAATGTATATCTTCAATAGAAAAAGTTTTCTCTTGTGCACACATGGAAAGCTTTTCACTTTGAGGGAAATTTTGCAGCTCTACTCTGCATGAAAAGGTTGACGTTAGCCTGATTTTCTTGATGTTGCATCGAGCCAAAAAGCTAAGCTAAGCTATCTGACTACATTGTGACCCTCAGCTATGGTAATGAGACAGGATCACTACGGACACATGACAAACAAAAGCAGCTGAAATGAGCTTCTTCCAGCGAGTGACTGGGTTAAGCCTTAGAGATGGGGTCATATCTGGGTCTCCCTCCTGGACCAGCTGCCCTCAAGACCTGATTTTGAATAAACATCAGGTCTTGTTGTGATTAAGTCTGTATAAAATATCATCTTAAGTTAAACATTGTCACTTACAAACGTGCTCATTTAAGCACTTTTGTGCACAACACACATTTGTTTTACTTTACCCAGAAATAACTGGATAAATGATTTAAAACAATTTTAAATTTAACATCAGTTTAAAAATATTATCCTAACGTTTGCTATTTACAGGTCAAGCCTCTGCTGCAAGTGACCCGACAAGAGGAGGAGATGAGTCTAAAGGAGGAAGAGCTGAACAGAGCCAAAGAGGTGGCAACCAAATTTGAATCAGAGCTAAAAGAAATCACCTTGAAACACTCTCAGGTAAAGGATGACACAACCAATCACATGGTTTACAATCAGCTTTCCAGGCCTTTCTGCTAGATATTTAAACTTGAAATTTCCAGCTCGCTTAAGCCTCTCTTTTTGTATTTAAATTTACAAAAGAAAGCAAACATAAAGCAATTACTATTTGACTCTGTGCCATACAGATTGTAGAGGAGCGGAACGCCCTGCAGGAGCAGCTCCAGGCTGAGACCGAGCTGTACGCAGAGGCAGAGGAGATGAGGGTCCGCCTGGCAGCGAAGAAGCAAGAGTTGGAGGAGATTCTCCATGAGATGGAGGCCAGACTGGATGAAGAGGAAGAACGAGCTCAGACACTGCTGCTGGACAAGAAGAAGATGCAGCAGCAGATGCAGGTCTGATCTTATCTGTCACTTCTTTGCTCATTTGTCTATAATGACAGGTGATGAAACTAATGGCTGGGTTGTTTTTTCCTAAAGGAACTGGAGGAGCATTTGGAAGAAGAAGAGGATGCCCGTCAAAAGCTCCAGCTGGAGAAAGTGACATGTGAAGGAAAGATAAAAAAGCTGGAGGATGACATCCTGGTTATGGAGGATCAAAACAACAAGCTGCTGAAGGTTTGGTTTGCAAACTACAATAATTTATTCCAGATTTCTCAGTCACATACTGAGGGAGTTTATTTGTGATGGCTTTTTTTTAGGAGCGCAAACTGATGGAGGAAAGAATAGCTGATTTCAGTGCCAATCTGGCAGAGGAAGAGGAGAAATCCAAAAACCTCACAAAGCTCAAAAATAAACATGAGTCCATGATCTCGGATTTGGAAGGTAATCCAAGTCAGATCTTGTAGAGTGAAAAGAAAAAAAAAAAAGGTTTAACAGAGAGATTGCTGAGCTGACTTTTCTGCCATTCCAGTCCGCTTGAAGAAAGAAGAAAAAACTCGGCAGGAGCTGGATAAGGCAAAGCGCAAGTTGGAGGCAGAGTCCAATGACTTACAAGAGCAAATAGCCGACCTGCAGGCCCAGATCGCTGACCTTAAGGCTCAGCTGGCCAAGAAGGAAGAAGAATTACAGAACGCATTGTCCAGGTGACGCCCTGCATTTGCAAAATGTTCATACCCCTGGGACTTTTACTGATTTTTCTTTTCTTGTTATAAAGTATTTGATTTTATTGCCATAATTCTATTGTTCTATTTATGAGGTGGAAGAAAAATGGTAAATTGTTTCAAAACATTTTTTACTAAGGATCAGAAAAGGTTAGCTTTCATTGAATTCAACAACCTTCATTCAGATTGTCCTAAATAAGATCAAATTATGCTGATTTCTCTCTGAAGTATTTTAGCATATAAATTGAGTCTCCCTGCCAGAATTGAAGGAATGATGGACCTAAATTTAACTTTAAATATCGATTTCAAGGTTTTGACACATTCTGAGATGCTTTTCATTGATTCTGAGAACAGTGGTGAGTAAAATGTCAGGCTTTGGATGTTCAAAGCTGGCAGAGATGTACCCCAAAAGGCTTGTTGCGTTTCTTGCTGTTGCAAATTATAAACTGTTTATATTATAAACCGGACATTAAGCGAAACATGTTTCTAAGTATTGTCTTTCCTTTGTTTTCCACACCACAAATATGCACGTAGTTGTTTATTTACATTAAATGAGAAAATGAAACTTGGAATTGCAATGTGACAAATAAACCAAATCTCAAAAGTAACCAAATATTTTTGAGTTCAAGTTGACACCCTTTATTCCTCTTAGGTTAGAAGATGAGACGGCCCAGAAAAACAACGCTCTGAAGAAGATCAGGGAGCTGGAGGGTCACATCTCCGACCTGCAGGAGGACCTCGACTCAGAGCGAGCGGCCAGGAACAAGGCGGAGAAGATCAAGCGCGACCTCGGCGAGGAGCTGGAGGCGCTCAAATCAGAGCTAGAAGACACTCTGGACACAACTGCAACTCAGCAAGAGTTAAGGTTGGTCATGTAGAACATGGATATCTTTAAAGAAATTTTATAAAGTTAAGAACAGCTTTTCTTTGTAAAAAAAAAAAAAAAAAAAAATAGCAAATAACTTGTGCCTCGCTGACTGTCTGCAGAGCCAAACGAGAACAAGAGGTGACCCTGCTGAAGAGAGCCATTGACGAGGAGAACCGCACACACGAGGCCCAAGTACAGGAAATGCGACAGAAACACACCCAAGCTGTGGAGGAGCTGACTGAGCAGCTGGAGCAGTCCAAACGAGTACGCCTGGGTCGCTAAACACACACGCACTGTGTTTTTTATCCCAGTAGATCTTAATGTCGTCACCATCTTCTGCTCAGGTGAAGTCCAATCTGGAGAAGGCTAAACAAGCTCTGGAGAAGGAAACCTCTGAGTTAACCATGGAGGTGCGCTCACTGACTCAGGCCAAACAGGATGGGGAGCACAAGAGGAAGAAGCTGGAGGGTCAGGTGGCAGATCTGCAGTCGCGCTTCTCCGACAGTGAGAAGCAGAAGGCTGAGCTGGGAGAGCGCTGCTCTAAGATCACTGCAAGTATTTTTTGTTTTTTGCTCTTAAAAGCGCTAGTGCAGAAATAAAGTGGGAATTTTAAAGTATTGGGGTGCAGAAATAATTTAGCATTTTCTCTGTGCAGGTTGAACTGGAGAGTGTTACAAACTTACTGAATGAAGCAGAGGGCAAGAACATCAAACTGAGTAAAGATGTGACCAGCCTTTCTTCCCAGCTCCAAGACACGCAGGTTTGTGCAGAAACGTGTAGTTTTTTCCGGTGTGAATGTTTTCAACAGCGCAAGTTTGTGATGAAACTCTTTGAGCCGCTGTGCATCTGCAGGAGCTGCTGGCCGAGGAGACTCGTCAGAAACTGCAGATCTCTACAAAGTTGCGTCAAGCAGAAGACGACAAAAACAGCCTGCAGGAGCAGCTGGAGGAGGAGATGGAGGCCAAGAGGAACGTGGAGCGACACGTTTCCACCCTCAACATCCAGGTCAGGAGTTACATTTTCTTCTTCCACAGTTGGAGTTTATCACTATAGAAAACAGAGTTGTTTTACTGTTTGTTTGTTTTTTTTGGGGGGGGGGTTACAGTTATCAGATGCTAAGAAGAAGATGGAAGAGATGTCGGGTAACATAGAGCTTCTGGAGGAGGGGAAAAAGCGACTGCAAAGAGACCTGGAGGCGGCCAACACTCAGTTCGAAGAGAAGGCCTCTGCATACGATAAGCTGGAGAAAACCAAGAACCGCCTGCAGCAAGAACTGGAGGACACATTGATGGACCTGGACAACCAGAGACAGATAGTGTCCAACCTGGAGAAGAAGCAGAAGAAGTTTGACCAGGTGAATATCACCAGAAAATATCATTTTATTTATTTATTAGACAGAATCAATTAAAATTTTAATGTTTAGGAAATGTATCTGTTATAAATGTGCATATACTTCTTGATTTCATCATCTCTGACCTTCAGATGCTGGCTGAGGAGAAGAGCATCTCCAGTAAATACGCAGATGAGAGGGATCGTGCAGAAGCCGAGGCCAGAGAAAAGGAAACCAAGGCTCTGTCTCTGGCGAGGGCCCTGGATGAGGCCCAGGATGCCAGAGAGGAGCTGGAGCGGGCCAACAAGGCCCTGAGGATGGAGATGGAAGACCTGATCAGTTCCAAGGATGATGTGGGAAAAAATGTTAGTTCTTAAAACATCTCAGTAGCTTTTGGTCTTGAATTGATTTTCAGCCTCCTAGTTCATTTGAAAACGTGCTGGTGGCAGGTTCACGAGCTGGAGAAGTCCAAACGAGGCCTGGAGGCCCAGGTGGAGGAGATGAAGACCCAGCTGGAGGAGCTGGAGGACGAGCTGCAGGCAGCCGAAGACGCCAAGCTGCGTCTGGAGGTCAACATGCAGGCGCTGAAGGCCCAGTTCGAACGAGACCTTCAGGGACGAGATGAGATGGGAGAGGAGAAGAAGAGGCAACTGGTCAAACAGGTAAGAACTGGGACGGATTCCTTTTAGCCGGTGTTGAAAGAAACTTCATCAGTGATGGTAAACAATGACCCACACCGACTGCAGGTCCGCGAGTTGGAGACGGAGCTGGAAGATGAACGTAAACAGAGGGCCCAGGCCGCAGCAGCCAAGAAGAAGCTGGAGACGGACATGAAGGATCTGGAGGGACAAATCGAGACGGCCAACAAGGGACGAGATGAGGCCATCAAGCAGCTCCGCAAGCTCCAGGTGAGAGTGAGGAGATGAAGGAGCAAGAATGGATGCCCGTGCCTTTGTAGGTTTTGATACATTTGTGCATTTATAATGTGTTTTTTTGGGGGGGGGGGTTCACAAATTATCTCTACAAGGAAAGGTTTTTCAACTTGTTGACAGTATAAACTCTGAGAAGGAGCCCTACAACTGATTGCTTGGTTACACTTCTACAACTATCTGTAGTTACCACAACACTAGAAGTGTCTGGCTCCACGTAAACATTCCAAACGAACAAATCATGTTAACGTATACCTTGTCACTCCCTGTTTTTATCTGTGTTTCTCCATCCAGGGTCAGATGAAGGATTACCAGAGGGAGCTGGATGATGCTCGTGCTGCGAGGGAGGAAGTTCTGTCCACAGCAAAGGAGAGCGAGAGGAAGGCCAAGAGTCTAGAGGCTGAACTCATGCAATTGCAGGAGGTGATAAGATGGATTCCTAACAAGGTAAAAATCTCTGTGCAATCAGGGGATGCTTAGTAACAGGAAGCCCCTCTAATCCATTTCCAGGAACTGGCTGCAGCCGAAAGAGCCCGGAAGCAGGCAGAAGCCGAGAGAGACGAACTTTCTGATGAGCTGGCAAGCAACTCTTCTGGAAAGTGGGTGGACAATTTCTGCTTTTCTTTTGTCTGTGGGGTAAACGGAGCACACATTTGATATTTTCTCACTGTGATCCATGAGTTTAGATCCGCACTGGCGGATGAGAAACGTCGACTTGAAGCCAAGATAACCCAGTTGGAGGAGGAGCTGGAGGAGGAGCAGGGCAACATGGAGATCCTCAACGACAGACTGAGGAAGAGCGCACAGCAGGTGACCAGAGCCGGGGGAGCCACTCGGATCATGGCGAAGTGAAACTGCCAGCCCTGAACCTTGACTCTGGATTTGTGTCTTCATCAGGTGGAGCAGCTGAACAACGAGCTGCAGACGGAGCGCAGCACCTCCCAGAAGAACGAGAGCGCTCGACAGCAGATGGAGCGCCAAAACAAGGAGCTGAAAACCAAGCTGCAGGAGATGGAGAACCAGGTCAAGTCCAAGTTCAAGTCCTCAATCTCTGCCCTGGAGGCCAAGGTGGCACAGCTGGAGGAGCAGCTGGAGCAGGAGAACAGGTTAGGGACAAATAAAACCCTTGTATAAATTTCAAATATAACCTTTTGACTGTTAGTCTTATTTTATGACTGATCAAACCTAAATAACTCTTAAGTTATAGTAAGGATTGAAATCACACAAAGTAGCAATCTGATTGGTTTTAAAATGTCACTTTGTACACCATTTTATTTCTTTTTACTTTTTTGGTATAAAAGTGCACTTTAACTCTTTCATTTCTTTTTTTTTTTTTTTTTCTTTTTTTTATCACTTTAGAGATAAGCAGGCATCTGCCAAGAGTATGCGCCAGAAGGACAAGAAGCTCAAAGACATGATCATTCAGCTTGAAGATGAAAGGAAACAATCAGAGCAATACAAGGATCAGGTAAAAACACCCAAACAATCTGTAGTAAATAAGGATTTCTTTTAGTTTGCTTTTTGTATGCAAAAACAAAAAGATGCCTGAAGTATCCATTGCAGTCATGGTGAAAAGGACATTTTCATACATAAATAAATATCAGTAGCTATCCAATTATCAAAAATATAGTCTTTGAATCACTAGCTTGCAGAAAGGTGAGATTTAACTGTATAAATAAAGTTGTTTTTTTTGGGGGGGGAATGTGCCCAGGTGACATGGTTGCAAAGCAAACCCAATTTGTGGCTCCCTCACCACCATGCTTGACAGTTATTAGGTTTAGGGTGTTGGTACGTCGTTTTAGTTTTTGCCAGAAAACACCACTTTGGCAGCAGGATTTCTTCTCTGCTGCAACTGTTGAGATCTTTTCGCTATGACTTTGTGCACACACACATACTTGCTAGCAAAAACTTCAAAATAAAAAGCAATGTGCTCTGTTAGGATATTGCTTTTGTTAATCCACCAGGCGGAGAAGGCAAATACTCGCATGAAGCAGCTGAAGAGGCAGTTGGAGGAGTCTGAGGAAGAGTCTCAGCGCGCTACAGCGGCCCGCAGGAAGCTGCAGCGAGAGTTGGATGAAGCCACCGAGGCCAATGACGCCATGAGCCGTGAGGTCAGCTCCCTCAAGAACAAACTCAGGTAGGGCGGTTTTCTTTTGACCTCATTTATGGGTTTATTTTATCCTCAACTCTAATAAAAGGAGCTGGCCAACTTTCTGCCATTGAAAATGTATTTATAGTCCTTGAATTAGTTTTACAGTTGGTCATAGTACTAGCACTACTAATACACCAAAATTCGTGGTTTCAGAAAATACACAAACTGGCTCTACTGACTGCAAACCAGATCAGGCAAAGACAGATTGGTTCGAACAATCGAAGAGTATCAGACAATTGTCAATTATTGCTAAAGATTCTCTGTTGGAGTCGCGCATCATTTTCCTTTAACTTTACAGTTATGTGCTACTTTCTGACATACAATCTCCTAAAAAGACATTTAAATTTGTGGTAGTAAGAAGAAGAAATGTGAAAGTTCAAAGGGTCTGAAACTTTCATTTAGACTTCCAGGTAGTGGCAAACTCCCTGAAAAGGATGAATCTATAAAGCAATGGTCATAAAAAAAAAAAAACAATTTGTAGTGATTAAAAGTTTTTGAGAAGCTGTGTACTTTCTTGAACAATGCTTTCAAAGGAGTCCTTGGATTTTATTGAGATAGAAAATTGTTCAGTTTGACTGAAGAGTGACTCTCCACTACAAAACTATTCCAGGACATTTAAATCCATGAAAGATGTTTACATTTGCTGAGTCGAAGCAAAACAATCCTGTCCCTCTCTATTGCAGAGGAAACCCTGAGCCTAAGGAGTGACACCTCAGGTACCTCTGCATTAAAAGTTCCCCCATCACCATTACTCATTCATTTACAATCTTTTCATCCTGCGTGCTCACTCTAAATGCTCTTATTTCTTCCATTGAGCCTAACTGAGAGAAATATGGCTCATTCTTTTAATTAAAAGGAAAAATTCTCAAATTTGGAATTTCACCATTGAGTTCTTAATCCTGTTTTCTGGTGGCCATCTTTCTCTCGGTGCTTGGTTTAATTGTCATAAACCAAACTCATTTTCCTGAGCAAGGAGTTAAATGAGTTACGATAACCAGCGTGCTTTAGCAGTAACTGAAGCACAACCTGTACGTTCTGCGTTTCATTGACCCTCCCTGCAGTGTGCAACACCTGCCTGGGTTTTACACAACGCCTAACCAGCTGACGGCATCGCTGCTCTCAATGTGACCGTATGTTTGTGTGTCTTCTTCGTGCGTACACGTCTCTCTGTGGGGTTTTAGGCGTGGAAACGAGCCGTCCTTCAGCAGCGCGCCACGGCGTATGGGCGGAGGCCGGAGAGTGATGGAGGACGCCTCGGAGGAGGACGGAGACTCCCAAAACGACTTCAATGGAACAAAGTCCTCAGAATAGGAGTGACTTTGGAAAAACAGACATAAAAGTTCAGGGGCAATGGCTGTCACCTACAAGTTAATGTCAAAAGCCTGCTTCGCTATCCTTCGTGACACTTCTAAATATATATTTTCATTTATCTTGTCATTTCCAGTAGTTAACAGCGTATTCTTTGGAAACTCGCTCACACACACGTTCAGAAGGACTTGATATTCACAAAGAGGAGTTGTTCGGGTGGCTCCGTTGATGTGATTTGCTGTTTCTAACAAACACTGTTTTCTTTTTTTTTGTACTGCACTGAATGTCTGATTCCTCCTCGTGTAATGTTTTGTACACAGAAATGCCTTTTAATTGTCACCCACTTTAAAATCTAAAGCAGGCGTGTAACTCCTGTCGTCCTGTTGCCTGTGACTGCTGTTACTGTTCCAGCAGCACTGAAATGGGTTCAGATTGGATGGGCAGAGTTTGGTCTTTCTGCGTCCAGTCAGTGCTGACTTTTATATCCCATCAAATATTTAACCCAGAGTTTTTAAAGCCACTTTTTGACATTATTTGCACCTTTCCTGTGCTCTGTTGTGCTCATGATTCTGCCCACTAGAGGACAGACAAGGTTTATCTCCAATAAAATCAATCATGAACCACATGTTTATATGGCACTGGGCACATTTTTATTTTCTATTTGTTCAAATGTACATGTACATGTTCTACAATTCTCCTCCAGTCACATTTAAACTAATTAAGTCTCATTCGATATAATCAGCTATTGTTTACATGACACTTTGTTGTATTCTTTAATTGTTGAACCACTTGCACAAAAATAAAGAGCTAAAAAAAAAACTCAGTTTTATTTTTCTTTAACATGTCCTTCAACTTAACATGCCAACTGTAAGCAGGCCGAATGAAAAATGAACGTGGGCAAGTCTAATCCGTCAGGGACATTTTGAGACGTTTCCCTGATAATTTTTTTATATATGTATATATAATGAATGGGTCGTTAGCAAGTCGCTGGAGAACACAACACTGCAAAAACACAGTCTTATTTTAGTGTTTAAGGTTTTGCTTCAAGTGCAAATACCTTAGCACAAAATTTACTTGCAAGCAATAGGAGCTTGTTTCAAGTAAATTCCTTTATAATATTGATTAAAAAAAAATGGAATAAGACATCTGTGGAATAAGACATCTTCAATCATGTCAGTTCTTATTCAAAATGTAGAAATATGCAATAAGGTCATTTGGTCATTGAGCTTATTGATCACGGTATTAACGGGGCTTATGTAAGTTATTTTATAGTCATTTTGAACTTATCACTCTTAGGTATACAGTATATATATTTTACAAACTTTGTATTTATTACCTAAGATGGAGTAGCTTTCAACAAATAAGCAATTATTCATTGGGGATCAATAAAGTATATTCTATTCTATTCTATAAAGAGCTACGTGAAATCTAAAAAAAACAAACTCAACTTAAGGAAAACATAACCTGGCATTTGACTTGAGTGGTTCTGCGTTGCCTGATTTATGCCTCCACTATCCTTAAGTGTGAAATACTCAAATTCTTGTTTTCCAGGTAAGCCTTGTATACACTTTTCAATAATGAAGAAGCTGATGGTGTATTTAAGAATCTTTATTTTGTTACTTAAACATAGAGCAGAACTGTTAGACCAAAATCTAAACGTTTGAGAATTTCCTTTCATCCTACATTCAGGCATCATCTGTAGTTTTGTCACAGCTTAAATCCCATTCAGCTCTGCCTCCTTTATTAAAAAAAAAAAGTATACAAAAAGCAATGTATGAGCAAACACGGGATGAGATCGAAAACTAAGATTTTTCAGTTTACAGGCAAAAGTTTCCTTGTACACTGACCTGTTAAAAATATGTCAAATATTGGCTCTACATAACATAAACAATCTCATAAACTGTGTTCATCTTAAAATTTCAAATACTGTACTTTTTTTCTCCCCCTAAACATAACCCTCAATGCTCAAAAGACCTGTACATTCAGAAGTGCATGGGTGCCAAGTTAAACGCTATAATTTCCTGCAAATCTGTAACAGCATAGATTTTGCAGAAATCTCCAAGATGATAAATTGCATCTGTCAGAAGCTCAATATTTTTTCTCACATTAAAAGATGAAGTAATGAAAGGAGTCAGCACTGACAGGAAGAAGTTGACATTACCGACAGAAAGTAATTCCTTTATGTATTTTTTTTTTTTGGCTGTTTGGAAAAAATACCAAATACCACAGGAACAATGAAAAAAGATTTATGTGTTCTTATAACACATAAATGTTTTTAAAACCTCCGCAGACCTTAATAGAAACTGATCCATACTAAGCACCACCACCTCATAGACTATTGCAGCTGCTTCAAATTACATCTAGCAATGTTGGAAATAATATTCCACTACTGCCTGTTGATGCTCATTCAACACTCACTGAAGCCACTTTAACAAATTCTACCAAATATCACACCTTCAAGTCTTGAGTCAATATCATGAATCTGGTATTGTTGCCTGTGAGAACATCATACATACTCTCAATTATTGCCTTTATTATAACTGAAAACAGTGAGACAAAATTTTAAAGAAATGCATCAAAATAAAATTATAATAGTTCAATTGCTGTTACCCTTACCTTTTCATATTTTTTGGTCATTAATTCATAATACATTAAATATAGATGCCATCATCTCCTCAAAGGAAATGTGGTTGTGTAACTAATAATTATTATCTACTGGAAGAAGGTTACTCTGGGGCTTTTTGATTCCATTGATTTGTGATCACAAATCAATAGAGGGTGTAATCTAAGGTCTTCAGAAAAAAAAAAAGTGTCATTTGAGCGTTTAAGTAACTACAGTGATCCCTCGCTATATCACGGCTCACCTTTCACGTCTCGCTGCTTCACGGATTTGCATCGTGCATTGTGTTCTGCATTCTGATTGGCTAAACGGTCTTTCCGCTTCTATTCATTTGTCAATAACGTTGCGGTTTAATATGTACACGTACGTAAAACAGCTTGCCAAATTAAAGTTTGCAGACATAATCGATGGTGGCATGTCGGTTTATAAGAATCTTTTTGCCCAGAAGAATAAAGAGCGACAACAACAACCGATA
>CAEFZX010009700.1:0-16133 GCA_903066825.1 Alfaro cultratus | reverse complement strand
CTAGTAATTGCAATGGGTATACATATTTTTAAAATTTTTATTTTAGCCTGGTGGAAATCCTTATACGTCACTGACCCTACACACATAAGAAAGAGGATTATTTTTAGTCCAATAAAAGGTTGTCTTATATTTATCTGCACCATCAGATTGGTTATTAACTTACAGTGTCAGAGCTTTAACCTATATTCTGTATTTTAGAACGATTCACTTTTAACATCTTAACTAGAATTTCATGATATGATAATACCTGGATAATTCAAACGATTATGTTTTAGAGTGGTATGCTCAACTTAATTTCTAACTTTAGATTCAAACAGTGAAAGAAATCATTATTTTTTTAAGCTTCAGCACATAAAAAAGACAATAATGCACATTGTTCTATAAAACATACTGCTGTCGGGTTCAAACAGCATATTTTTTATTGCTCAGTGTTTTGCAAGGGTATAAGAAGTTTCTTACTTTGCGTCTTTATTGTCCTTATGTACAAGTGTAAGTTACAAACTCACAGAGCAGCTAATGTGGAAACTATGCACACATGTATACCGTTAAAATAAATATAAAAATCAAAGGAAATGAGCCGTAAAAATGTCTTAAAAAACAGTTTTGTTTTCTTTCTTTTTTTTTTGCTGAAATAAATCTAACTTCCTAAAACTCACACCAAAAAATAAAAAATTACACATACATTTTGATTAATCAATCCAGCCCTACTGGGCCCACACAGACATGCAGGTACACTATGTTGCATCCAGGTTTTATTTGTTTCAAACCGCGGGGCGATGTGTGTACTAAACATTCAATGACTTGCTGTGGTTTGGAACAGGTAAATTATCAATTAAAAAAAAAAATAGTTTTAAACAAAGGCTGCATTTTAGTTGAGTTCTTGTATCAGGAAGTACAGGTTTGTTGCTTTAAATGCTGCAAAATTCTGCACTGAGGGAAAAAAGAAAACCCAGAAAAGAATATTAAAAGGGCAGAAGTAGATAAACATACAACTGTGGGTGTGTGGGTGTGTGTGTGCAAATATGATTAGAATCCATTTAAAAAAAACAGTCCAGTAACTATTCGGTAAATAAAAAGAAGTTTTAGATATTACATTTGAGCCTGCATATGCATACAAACACACAAGAAAAAAAAAAAAAGAAATTCTCTCAAACTACACAAGAATGTTCTGAACTCATCTGATATGAATCTGATATGAAACCGTTTCATGGATGCAAATAAATGTCTGCGTATGAAATTCAAATTTGATGAGTGTGTAAAAATCAGTAATCTGTAAAACATTAACTCAAACATCCATCCGGTTAACAGATTCGCATCTAAAACTCAAGACTTGAACCAAGTTTGACGCATAAGAAAAATAAAACGACCTTTATGCTGTTTAGATCTTTAGTTTGTGACCTTTAGGTTAATATTTGGATCATGGCCGCCGACGAGGGAGAGAAGGGGCTCCTCAATTTTACGTTCTTCACATATTAGTCTAATGTAATAATAATAATAACAACAATTAAAAAAAAGCTAACTTCACCTGAGAATGCAAAGAGGTCTGTGAAAGACATTAACATGCGTGCAATTAAAACCGAAAAAGAAAACAAGCAACAATATACAAAATAGCTATATCTTTGTACATATATACTTAAAAATTACAGGTCTCTAGATGCTTTCTAAATCTGCGTTTTAGCTAACGTGGCTGCACACACACGTAAAAGGAGACATGATATACTTTAATCCAGACATGAAAGTGGCACTCCGGCCATCGCTGCGCGTTTTATAAAGTGCTCTGAAGTGTAAAGAGAGAGAGAATCCAAAGTTATGTCATGGGGAAACAAAAATAAAAAATAAAAAGATAGTTTTTAACTTGTATCCCCGGCATGCGGATTGTTTCATCAGCTCTGCGGTGAGATTCAACAAACTATAACACATGCAGGGCCTTGCAAAAGATGTCATAATGTCATAACCTTTGACCTTTTTCCACATCCTGGCTTGGTTTAACTAGGGCTGGGCGATATTTCTTAAAAATAAAATCCCACTTTTTTTTCTTTTTTCTTTGTCATACCTGATCAATTTTTTTCCTCCGTTATACATTTTCAAAAAGTGGCTTTTATTTCAATCATGCCTTCTGAAAGTCGTATGTTGGCGCGTCAAGGCGATACGAGAACGTTTGTTTAATTTGGAGACTGCAGTCACAATATTAGAAGAATAAAGAGGCAAATTTACCAGAAGAATGTCTTAAAATTAATTTTAAAAAAAAGAAATTGATCATCACCCAGCACTTCATGCACTTCTTCACGTTTTATTGGGAATTTTGAGGTCAACCAGAGTAAATAAAATGGTTCTAAATTGGAAAGTGAAAGCAAAATGGCTTTGCAAAGAAAAAATCTGGCATGCATGTGTGTTCACCCCCAACCCCTACTTTCACGACGATCCTCTGCGAGCCTCTCTAAACATGGCTGCCACTTTGACTGACAGCCAGGAGGCCTGTGGCGACTCTGGAGGAGATGCAGAGACCAGCAGGTTTGGTGGAACAATCCGTCGCCGGGGCAACCTGTATTTCTGAGCTAGACGAACTGAACGTTTCGGGCTACGCGCAAAACCCAGAACCCCTCTCAGCTACATGGTGAGACATGGTGGTGGCAGCCTCATGCTGGGGGGATTCTTGGGTAGAAGAATTTTTGATGAATGAGATTATTTGAAATTATGAACAGGCAGGAATTTAAGCTGTGTGACCCAAAAACACATGCAGGTATAATTGATGTGAAATGGGAGTCGGTGAGGTTTTAGAGACGGAGGAGGAGAGAATGTAAATACACACCACATTTTACTGAGTGTTATGACAAAACTGGAGAAAATCGAAGGGCTTTAGCAACGCAACGTCTATGCTTTACGAAAAAATGTGGACGTCTCAGAATTAAATCTGTTTTTTAAAGAAATTTACAAAATGACTGCTGGTGTGAAGAAACAAATCGTTGTCTGAATTTAAAGATGGCATTTTAGAACGAGAAACTTCAAACGTGAACACTTTCCACTGAGGTAGGATGAATCGACGGTGCTCCAGCACCAGCTCTGCAGCCATGAGGAAGGGGATGGTCAGGAGGAACGACTGCAGTGTGACGGATTCAGTCACACTGGAGGCAGAAAAATACTTGATCTTTGTTCTTGTGTGTTTAAGGAAAAAATAATAATTAAAGCAATTACCCGGTAACAAAGTTTCCTAATTGAATTTGATCTATGTTCCTTTTTTTCTGAATGCAAAAACAAGAAGTCCAACCATGGCAACGACGACTCTGCTGCCTGAACTGATGATGATGATGGAAGAGAGAAGAGGAAGACTGTAGGCTGGATCCTCAGAGAGGGAGATCCAGCCAGCACGTTGCAGCGTCGATGACGTTTCATCAGTTCTGTACGGCCGCGTGCGAACCGACGCGCGCGCTCACTCCACTGCGAAGCCGCACGTCTCCTCGATCGCCGTCAGTAGCTTGTCGTACAGTTTGTCGTAGCTCTCGTAGGGAGGAATGTCGATCCGGTTGAAGCTGGAGAAGAACGGAGGGGAGAAGGCAGTCAGTGCGGCATGTTGCTGTAAAACTCTTTGAGGTTGAGTGTTTTTCATGTTTCATGTTAGCGAGTTCGGTTTCAGGATGAAGGATATTTTTCAAGATGGCCACCGTTTTTGAATTTTTTAAACCAATTATTGCCGCAAAATGTTACCCACTGTTATGTCATGGTGGACGGCCTTTATGTCACTTCAAGACTTTTTGACTTTGGTCATCCTATTCATACAACGTTAAAGCATTAATATGCTCCAAAGTCAGATGCCAAAACTGAAACTGAGGACTTTGCAAAACTCAAAGCAGTCGTCAAGACGATGTGAGACGTAGGTTGAGATAGGTGAGTGTTCGCTTTCAAGAACTGGTGCTTAGCATTAGCTTCTGCTAATTATTTGGTGTTTAGTGTTACCTTATGCTATTTTTTTCAATATTTTAAGCAGGTTAGCATTAGCTCCTACTAATTCTTTGTGATTAGCGGTTTAGGATTAGTTTGTTTTAGTGTGCTCAACGGTTTAGTGTTAGCATCTGCAAACGTTTTACAATGTGTTTAGTGGTTTAGTGTTAGCATCTGCTAATTTTTAAAATGGTTTTGGCAGTGTACCGTTAGAAACTTCAAGTTTTTTATGTGCTTAGTAGCGTAGCGTTAGCTTATGCTATTACTTTTTATGTGTTTAATGGTTAATGTTAAGCTTCTTGGTCAGTAAATTAGTGGTTAGTGAATCAAACCAAACATATATTCTCCATTACAACCATGGTGGCCTTTTTGAAAAATGTCCACCAGAAAAAAGAAAGAAAACATATAAAGTTTCTATAGTTCAAATTATGTAGGCTGTGTTCTGACGCCAAACACATTCATTTAATTGCTGGTCTTAATCCATCTTGAACAAAATCAAAACACTATCAGTAAATATGATTTCAAATTATGTATGATTGTACACAAAAGTGATCTGTTATAAAAATAAAAAAAATGGGGAAATTTAGCTCAAAAATAAATTTTCCTTGATGACCATGGCGGCCATCTTGAACTTCTCAGTGGCTGGCATATTGCTGTCACAAAAGCAAGCCTCTGGGAACATCTGTGCCACATTGGGTTCTTGTATTCGAATGTGAAAGACTGTTAAAATATTTGATTATCTGCTCCACTAATTGGCATAAATACCTGAACAACTAAACCTCACTGGAAAATCTTTACATCATTTGAACAAGTCTCCTCTGTAATCATTTTTGATGCCTCTCACGTTTGAAGAAACAAAGACGTAACTGATGTACATGTTCAATCCTGACCAACTGTAAGAAAACTAACAGATATATTTTGGAGTCATAAAACATAATCTCTGCTCTCTGGCGGACGTGAGCCTCACCAGGTGTGAGCTTTGGGCAGATTATTGGCGTTGGCATCAATCTGATGAATGGTGAAGAGTCTGGGTCCTGCTGCACCTGCAACGAAAACATACAGTAGGATTGATGAGTTGCAGTGCAGACTACAACATGCACTATGTTCTGCACATACAGTATTGTTAAAAAAAAAAAATTAAATAAATTTTTTCGTCTACACAAGGGATTGCTGCACAAATCAGTGCTCTACATCGATCGGATGGGCATCTTGAGATACTAACATCTAACCAGCTTTCAGTTTTGGCTTAACCAAATTAAAATTGCTCTGTGTGTAATCAGACCTGAATGTGACGTTATGACTGCACTGATCTGAATTTAATTTAGATTAATTGTACATGTTTGTAAAGTTCCTCCAGATGGAATATCTTGTAATTTGACCGATCATACAACAAACCCTACAATGGCTTTGCCTGGCCAGTAGGTGGCAACAACGCTCACAAAAGAGCTTGTGTTTTTCTCAACGCCTTTCAGTTTTTCTCATTTGCCTTTTCAGTAAGTTATTAAAACATTTACTGAATTAATACAGAAATCTCTTAAGAAGAAGTGGAACAAAAGCTAGCCAGGCGCTATATGTAGCTCCTGGCTTTCTGAAGCGATCTGCTGAGGAGCAGTGAGTGACGTTAAGCACCCTGTAAAGCCTTGAAGCCCTGCAGTGGGACTCTGGACGAGCCGGTAACGAACTGCAGCAGCCGGGCCCTCCTCTCCTCGTCGAACGACTCCACGGCTTTCCAGAACCACTTGACGATGTTGCTGTCTGGGGTGCAGTGCTTCAGCCGAGTGTTGGACTTCCAGTCGGCGATGTCGATCTTCCCCAGGCCGCACACGATCAGCTGAAAGCACAGACGTTTCGGTCGCCGTGAAACGGAGCACGTTTAGACAAACTAAAACGATAAATAATGAATGAGACGCTCTTGTAGATGCTGGTGTACCTCTAATTCCTTCTCGTCGAAGGCCTTGAGCAGGTGCTGTGGGATGACCTCGTTGAAGCCTTTCTGGAGAGCCAGAAACTGAGCCTCGATGCCATGGAGGAAACGCCAGTTCACGTAGAGCCTGCAGACGGGTCCGGAGGAAAACAGCGTTCACCACATTTCTCACGCAAACACGGGGAAACTGAATACGTGGAGCTTTGCGTGGATGTTCTCTCCGCCAGTTGTTCTGTACCTGACATACTCCTTCTTGGTGTCCTCCGTCACCGGGATGCTCTTCCCGTTGGGCTTCAGCTCGTGTGGGATGATTTCTCCGTAAGCGTTGTGCTCCACGCAGAAGGTGTGGTCCAGGACCCCTGTGATGTCGTTGTCCCTGAGGAGCAGAGATTATTTAGTACTCAGCAGACTGAACTCGGACAGAACCGCTCCGTCTCTACGCTGATGAAACTGGTTTTCACTGTCAAGTAAACACATGTTTGTCTGCAGGCTGCATTAGACATTATCCAGTCACATTTAATATTAAACACCCACTACCAACAAAATACCAATGAAATTATAACCCCATTAAATTGGTGCGTCTTCAATTCAACTGACAAACACTTTGTTGATCCCAAAGGGAAATAAAATGTAACTCAATTATTCAAGTTTCTTCAGAGTTGCTGTAGATACTGATAGCAGAGGGAAGGAATTATCTCCAGTAGCAGTCTGTAGTACAGTGAATCTGAAGAAGCCTCTGACTGAAGACACTACAGTTGTACAGTTGTATGCCAGGTTGTTGATTTTATGAAGAGTCATTCTTTGCACCATCATCTCCAGTTGTTCTACAGCAGTACCCAGAACATAAAATATTTAATCAGCTTTAATGGGTTTAAGATATTTCATTATTTTACTATAACACATATTTAATAGGTTTAAAAATGGTTTTATTTATTTTTAAGAAAACAGAAGCTACGACAGGATCTTATTCCCATTTTTTATATTTTATTTCTATTATCTACTACTTTTATTTCATATGTTCAGGTAACTTGATACAATCATTCCAAATATTGTTTTAACAATGTTGTTTTCTTCAAATAGATACTTTTGGTGCCGTGTTGTTAACATTTTGCGTAGATGAGTCTAGATTAACAAAGTGTCGAATCCTGACATAGAGCATCCATCCTTAGCTTAAATTAGTCTGAGTTATTGTTCGAGTTAAGCTGCTGTATGTTTGAGTAATAAGACTTTTAAACACAAGAATTGAAAAGCTTCAAACCTCCACATGTCTAGCAGTTAAGTTTGACTATTGACGGATTAAGAAATACGTCTACTTACAAGATCCAAACGAGGCTGTTGTGGAGGTCGGGGTCGACAGACTCCATGTCGTCCAGCGTGATTGGTTTCCCAAGCAGCTGTTTGTAAAACGGCAAAGTGAAACCTCCGTCGATGTAGTGGCCGTGAAACACCGCCATGCCCATGATGCGGCCCACAAAGTGGAAGTACGACAGGTGTTCCTGCAGGTTACCAACAGTGTTTACCTGGATTCTGATTGTATTTGCTCAAATAATATCGCAAACGATGACGAAATCAAACTCAAAGTCTGACAGTTTTCTATATTCAAATAAGCCAATAAGTCGAGATAATCCTTACTGGGTTGACAGCAGAGTCCGGGTTAATCTGTAGGGTGTAGATGTCGTCTCTGGAGTACTGGAACAAGCCGTAATATGGGTTCAACATCTCGTGTGACAGCAGGTATAACCATTCCCTGAAACACCGTTTGAGTCAGCTCAAAATCTTTACGTCAAATCTGTTAATCGTCAACACGCGTAGTCCCAAAGACGACTTACCGAGCAACTCCTCCATAGTCCAGTCCCTCTTCTCCTCTGAATTTTATCATCAGTCTTTTCCAAAGATCCTTCGGACGCATCTTCATCACTTGTCGATACGACTCCTGAGCGTCAGGACAGACAGCAGAACCATACAGTCGACTTAGTAAAACTTGTGTTACAGTCAAACAAGCTGTGTGAGACACAGGCTGACGTAAAACCCGCTATTGTTAAATAAAGGCTAAATGAAATATTGTTATTGAAAAGATTGGCATTTTTGAATTCTCTAAAGAACATTGTAGGACCAACGCTGACCCTGAAAAGCCCCAAATACTTATGGATCTCTGGAATGAAGACAGCAACATTTAAAAAAAATAAATTCCAGTTTTAGACTGGAAATGACTAACTTAATAATAAATTAAAATATGAAATACATGCCCAAGAATTTGTAAAAAAATAAATAAATAAAAAAAAAATAGGGCAAAAGTAACTCTTGGCCTATTTAAGGTCACTACGTATTTTCGTACTTTTCCAAACTTTATTGGCTACGTTTGTGTGCATCATCAAGCAATTTGGCTCACATTGTATAAGCATTAAATGTAAATGTGAAAACTTCAGTGGACATAAAGAGTTCACAGTTCCAAAGATTTCAGCTCCTTTTTCAGCCCTTTGTGGCCATTTATGTTGAATTCTTATTGATAATAAGTTCGTTCAGTTTAGTTTTTTGTTTCAAGCACTTGGAATAAACTTAAGCTAGTTTGTAAAGATAAATCTGTACTTAATTATCATATCTGAAAATGTTGTGATCGCTTTGGTAACTTTTAGACCGTCCCATTGATTAAGAGATTAAGATGAGACCGGCTGGAGACGCTTTTTGTTTTGTTTTTCAAATGTCCAATGTGACGACGGGAGGTTTTTGAACTTGTAGGAATAGATTAAGTTAAGACATAGACGTAAACAAAAATTAAGAAATTATTAGTTATCATTTTATCTGAATTGTGCTAGAAATAAACGAGACATTTTTCAAACAATCAAGTCAAAAGTGAGTTTAACAAAAACTCCAGGTTGTTGCTTTTTCTTGGAATAATTTTGGTTTTAGACATTAAAAAGGCAGCGGTGGGGCCTTTTTAAGAAAAAATACAAATTTGAACGATTACGTGTCTGGACTAAAGTACCAGAACGATAAGGGAAAGACGAACAAACACACTGAGAGATAAATAGACAACTGGATAGAAAGCCAGATGGACACGCGCATTGAGCAAACCTTCAGACAGAGAAAGTCTGGAAATGCAAATATTTTTCATCATTCTTATTAAAAAAAAAAAAGAAAGAAAGAAAGAAAACACCTCATTTCCAGACTTTTCCAAACCGTGTAAGAACCCTGATTAATAGAAAGTCACAAAGGCTGCAAGAAGCAATAATAATGCTTATGACGCCAGCATTTCATCCATGCTGGTGGATGAAATGCAAGCATTGCTTCATGCTTGAAAACATCAGAAGAATCCGCAGAGCAGGTTCGAGAACTTCCTCCTTCCACGTCAAAACGGGATGAAGTCATCGTTTTCAGAGATCAGCTTGTAGTTAAGAACTTATGTTTGGCCATGAACATTCGCCACTGCTGTCTTCACTCCGCTGCTCGCCTGGCGCCCCTCCCCTCCACCTCACCCCCGTTACTTTAGCCGCTGAAATCACGCAGAAGGAATGCCTTTGCCTCATTCCTTGCCTCAGCTCAACAAGTGATTGGAAGAGCAAGAAAGAAAGCAGAGTTATAGCTGCGCGGTGTTGTGAGAATCAAAGAGTTTTCTGCTCGGTTTTGGAAATCAAGAGGCAGGAACTCACAAAAAGATAATCTTAAAAATGCATGACACAGGGGTTTGCACGATTTTCCCACGGTGAAATTTAACATTTTCAAAGCAAGTTTTCCATGGCGATAAAAACAACACAAATGAACTAAAGAGGACAGTTTAAATTCACTACTATATATAATTTATTCCTGTTATTAATAAGATATTGTGACAGTATTCTACACTCTGCAGCGCAGACAAGATAAACTGAAATGTAACAAAATTTTATGCTTTGAAATGTCTCGGCCTGTTCAACCGGTCTGGAAAAGTTACAAAAATTATTCCCGTTAAGTTTCCTGACATTAAGCAAATAGAAATAATTTTAGTAATTCTAACCAACTTAAAACAAATACAGTTTGATCTGATTTAACTTCAAAAAGTAAGAGAAATAATGTACTTATTTGTAAAAATGTCTCTTCGGTCTGATCTTGTGATTGTGTAATTATGTTATTTATATGAATAATTTTCATTTTGGTCTTCCTATATAATTATTTTGGTCGGTCTGATTATGTAATTTTTGAATATCAACTCTCCTGTGGTCTTAAGATACAGGGTCATTTGGCCTTCTTCAATTTTTTTATTCTGTAAAAACTGACCCCAGGGACTTTTACGAGTTTTTTTTGTGGGTGGTTTCGGGAACTGACGGTCTGACAGGACTTCCCCACTTTCCCGCTGTCTGACCGTGACATTTGCTGCACTCTTCCTCAGTTCAATGGCTGATATTTTGCTAATTGAGTAGCTTTTTTTAACATTTTACTCTAAAATAAAAAGTAATTTCTTGGAGGGCTACTTTTCACTTTTACCTAAGTAAAAGTACGTTGAAGTAGTGCTGCTCTCACTCGAGTGCAACTTTTGGCTCCTCTATGCACCTCTGTTGACATGGAACCATTTTCAACAATTTCAACCACCTGTACGGTGATGCATAATGTAAAAATGCAGGTTGAATCACTTCTCCCTGGATATATTTATGCGTTTATTAAACAAATTTAGTTTTAAAGACCACTATTAAAGGTCAGGCGAAGCCTGTAGCTGAAAATCAGCATTCCTAAATGCTTAGTCTTTAAAAGACGTCAGCTTAGTCTTCTTTCTGTTCTTCTTCTTCTTTTTACCTCGAAGATCTCCTCCCGGCTGACCTCGATGCGGCAGTGGCCGGCTTGCGGCTGCTGCTGTGAGAGCTCCTGCCGGAGAATCTTCAGCTTCTGCACCAGGTCTCTCTTGTACTTGGGCACCGTCAGACACTCCGCCTCTTCAGGTAGCTGAGCGGGAGACAGAGCCTGCGGAGGGACTCCGGGACCACCCTGGTCCTTTAGCTGTGGTGGATGACTGCAGGAGGAAATGAAGACAAATGAGGAAAGATAAGATTGTTTTACTCTATTAAAAAAAAAGAAGAAAAAGTTGAAACCAAAGCCATTTCTTCCAGTTGTCACATCAAAAGGTGAATGTAATTAGGAGGGCCGCGTTTTTTTCCTGTTTATCGCCCTAAATCCGATGGATGTGATGGATTTGTGTGGACGTGAAGAGAGGAGGGATGTGTAGTGTAGGGAATTCCCAGACCTCTTCCTCTCATGTGTGCCTCCAACCACAGACCGGTGGAGTTTTGTCAAAAATTCCCTCTCTACCCTCAAACTCATCGCCGGTGTTAAAACAACAGCCCTTTAAGCCCTGCAGTGAATCTGATCCCGGGTCTGTGTGAGCAGGCGAGGCGCGCTACCAGACGCTCGGTAAATAGAGCCACCAGAAAAGACGCAGAAAGGGAAATAAACCGAATAAGCAGAAACACACAAGCTCCCTCACAGCGGCCTGGCGCTCCTCGCCAACGCTACTTATAGGGTTGTGCTTTCTCAGCTCATCAGTATCCCGTATTTTTCTTCAGATTCAGCAACTGTTTTCCTTTTTATATGAAAAAAATCCCTTTAAATCATTCTTCCAGCTGTTCCTGACTCAACTCTATGTCGAATACTTCCCGTCTACAGCCGAATCCTTGAAGGTGACTTCAATGTCTTTGTTTTGCTTTAAGTAACACAAAAAAGTGGTTTCAACAAAATATTCTGGATTCTTTAATTGGTTGGTGTTCCTTTTTCATGAATTTGTCAATTCAGAGTCACAAATGGCTCTCTGGATCTTTGCACAATTAAAATAAACATATTAAGAAAAAATAATAACAGTGAAGGAAGAAGTAAACGTACAATGGGCCTATTTAAAGCCTCCCCACAATCTTTATGACCTTCATAAATCTTATAAACAAAAAGACAAATTTGAAAAATGTTAATGTCATAAGAAGTAATAATCTGCAGATTCTTAAACAGAGTAAAGAACCAACTAATGTTTTTAAATATACCTGTAATAATAACGCAGGTTTTAGCAGTATTTTCAAGAAATAATTGCGCTGACTTTCCAGTACAAAATTATACTAAAAATTAGCAGCAATACTTTCTAAAACTAGTCTTCTTTTCATTAGGTTGGTACTTTCTTAAACATAATTTTTCAGAAATATTAACGTCCTGTAAAAGACAATGCCAAAGTGTTTTTTCTTTATTTAAAAACCTAAAGACATAAATAAAATGGGGTTCCTTTAAAAATAACAAATTCAAAAATAATAAGTTGTCTTTTCTTTCCCTAAAGGTAATGTCCCATTTGTGGCTCTGAATGAGTTTTTCTTAGCTGGACCGAAGGTAAAAATGGCTCTTTGGACTGTAAAGGTTGCAGACCGGCTGGAAGTTCACTTATTTTATACTTCCAAACTTGTTCAGTTGTGTTTATTTGTTCAGTAACTCTTAACAACTAAAAGTACACGTTTTGCTCATTTATTTGCAGTCGGCGCAGTTTTAAAGTCCATTAAAATGGCAATAAAAATAATTGCGAGAAACCAGTCCAGGGGAGTCATACCATCAATATAACTGGCTGTAAAGTGTTTACGCTGGCCTATAACATTCCTTATTTTCACGGAGGATGTTAGTGCTTTCGTCCATTTATCGATATCCAGGCAAACTGATCAATATGTTATTGATTTTGGGCTGCATCGTCCAGCGATTATACTATTTTTCAACTAAACCCTCAGCTGCTCTGAGGAGGGAGAGAAAAGGACAAAAGCATGCTGGACAAAAATAAACCATAATCCAGTTTGGGGATTTACAAAACTGAAAGGGTTAAATTTCTTCTTCTTCTGTTGAGAGAGAATCAGATCAAGTCTGGATAAAGGTGAGCTCTCTAGTGTTGGCCTGCTCCAGCCCACACTGTGGTGCCTGTGGTGAAACGCCTGGGTGGGCTTCAGAAAAACATATTCTTTCCTCCAGCAGGACAGCAGCCCTCCTTTTCCTTTGAGAAGACGCTGAGCCAGCAGAGGACCTCTTTAGAAAAGGCTACTGTCCTCCGCCAGGAGGGGAGAATCAGAGCTGCAGTCGGCCAGACAACAGCCAGTGAACCAAGTTAGATAGATGATGGAGGAGAGGCCCTGTGAGGCGGGAGAAGACAGTCCTCCATCGCCAGCGCTTTGGGTCTCCAGCTCAGTGGGTTTAAAAGTAGCCTATGTATCTATTTGGGCTCCCTGGGCTCTATGGCTGCAGTGTTTTCACTAGTGTATCCCCTGTATAATCAAGTCCACTGCTATTTATTTCTTTGGCAGGCGCCGGGGCTTCTCGCATGTTAAAGAAAGGGTAAGACTACAGCGCAGCAGTCTTGAAAACCACTTTAGCAAAGCAAAGAAAGATGCCCTAAAACAAAGTAGAAGGACCTTGTGTCGATTATAAGACTCGGGAACCATGTAATAAAACTAAACTTTAATGAATAGCTTATTTTGAGGGAATAGCATTAAAGTCCATCCTGAGTTAGTTTCCAAATATGACGGTAAATGCAGAAAACAAACCCAAAAAGCCAAGTCATACTGCAAAAGCTACTTGAAACTGGGACTACTTGAAACAGAATTTGAACCAGATGAAAGTAAAACTACAACTTGAGGAGTTCTGGGTAAAACATATTTATTGACAAGCTTTTTTATTTTGTCTTAAATGCAAATAAATAATTTTTTTGTAAAGTTTTGGCTTAATTACTGTTCTGACTGTGTTGTTCTTTCATCAAATGGCACATTTTAGAATCTGTATATTCCAATTAGCGATTAATCAAATACTGAATTAGCTGATGATAATTTCAACAACTAGAAAGTTCCTGACGAAATTTAACCGGGCCTGCCAAAGTGTGCCCTTCGGTTTGGACCCACCGTTCTGATGCTAAGCTCAGCTAAAAAATTACAAAATAGCATCTGGAGAATCACAAGAATGTTGACTAACATGGATTTGCACCACTCAGTATGTTAAAATTAATGCATAAGCTAAAATTAGCCAAACTGCTAATGTTGGCCTGAATGCTGTCAGTAGCATGTGGGGTATCAATAGCATGTTGTCCTATATGGATTTGCTCCATTCAGTGAGCTAAACATGTCTAATAAATAAGTAAAATATCTATGTGGCTTATTTTAGGGAAAAGGCTAATGCTAATGAACTGCCTTGCTCTAATTGGCAGGCCCCAATTAATTAACGATGCCCTACTTGAAACATAAGAACACTGTTTGAATTCAAAATGGCTGACAGTTTTCAGTAACTGCTGGTTGAAACAGATGGAACAGGAAAAGAAGAAAAACATTGTGAAGATTCGCCTGAACTGAATAGCCTGCAGTTGAACCTGCAGAGTCGTGATTTGCCTTGATCCTCTTAACTTATCTGCACTGCGTCTTTACAAAGACTGCATGATAACGAGCGCTCATCTGCATGTGGCTCCTTTCACACATTCGTTGAAAAGTGCCATGATGACTGACTAACTATAGCGGTGTGAAAGCCACAGCAGCTGCACTATAGAGACCAGAGAGTTAACTGGAGTCTTTAGGAAAACCTTCAGACTCTGACTTTTCTATCTACAACAGAAAATACCCAGGAAATGCCTAAAACATGCCAATGAAAGACTGACCTCTAACATTCTTTCAAAACAGCAAATTACTTCTGGCGTCAGAAATAAAAACAAGAGAAACTGCAGGACAGGAGAAGCAGACTTACTGTGATGAACAAAGTGCCTACTGAGTTCAACAGGTCTGCTGTGTGAACAGTAAGAAATGAAAAAAGGCTTGCAAATAAGTCAGTCATAGATATGACAGCACCTGTTGTAGGTCAACAGAAATCCAGTGGATATCATACTTTAAGCAACAGGAGCATGAGGAAACATTCAACTCGTGGACTTCAAAGTGCTACAACATCACATATGCAGCACTTTACACAAGTTTCAGTTATTTTATTGGGTTTTAATGTAAAAGGTATGACTGTGAGGGTGATTGTTTTTTCCTACATGGTTTATGATATTTTTTTTTAGATACAAAGTGTGGTGTGCATCTATATTAACTCTTCCTGATTCAATCATCTTATCTTTACCAGCTTCACTCATCTATAGATTGAAACTTTTGCCCATTCTTTTGAGGAAAACAGCTAAAGCCGATTTATTGTCTGGACTTTGACTGGGTTGCTCTAAAACATGACTTGATCAAAACTAGAAATGCAACGATTCACAAATTTGGGCTGATATCGATATCCACTAATATTGCTATTATGGCCAACAAAGGATATTTACTGATATTGTGCATATATTTCAGTTTTGACACCTTCAACAAAAACGACCACACCGCTGGCTTCCTGTTCTCTGCTTCAGTTAAACTCCCCACAATCCTGCGCTGCATGATTGTCACTGTGACATCACAAATCTCCTCCAGAAACTAGTGGCAACAAGATGGAAATAAATATTGGTTGTTAATATCTGCCTAGTTTTATTTGTCAGACCTATGTTGATTTGTTAAAGAATAATCAATATCGGCCAGTACCGACGTATCAAAACCAATCAAACCAACCCATAATAGCGCAGGCTTTGTCTGTATGTTTCTGTGAGCCTCGTGAACTCCACACACACTCTCCGCAGATGGGTGAGATTTCATAGTCAACATTTCTCGTGACAAAGTCCTTAATTTCCCACAATTCAAATGGACGCTAGCAAGTTTGATGAGCTTGTTGGCAACTAGCCTCGTTTGTTCTCCACCAGGGCAGTCACCACACACCTGTTCGCTGCTGTGCGTCTTTACGACTGATTGTGCCGACTCTCAACTTTCCCAGCTTGATGTCACATACAAAGTAGTTTGATGTAAACGCCGTCTCTCGTCAAGCAGTTCACTGTGCGTACTATGAGTACGCGTACGCGCTCGTAAAAATTTACTTAAGAGCGGCCGTTTCCAGCAGGCATCCGCCATGAGCCTCGAGAACGTGCGGGCCTACGTGGAATTTAGTTCTGCCGTTTTTAGAATATTCTGTCCATTTTTGGATAAATGAGGGTTTGTGACATGTACAACGATTGAGATATTGAAGGAGGCTAAATAAAATGTGACAAAATGTGATAAATGTAAAGATGTGCAGAGGGGCACTGTAAAAGTAGAATCCCTTTGTCACAGCAACAAAAACCTGAATTTATCCAACTTTGTAGAGCTAATTTCCTGGTGTTTTCAGTCACAAGTCTTAGTTTTGTCAACCCAACAGTTGGTGTTTGTACTCGTCCTCCACAGGTTAAATCAGCCACACACACACATATACAGTATATATA
>CAEFZX010009697.1:0-30582 GCA_903066825.1 Alfaro cultratus | reverse complement strand
TCCAGTCTGGTCTGTTTTTTTCTGGTCTGGTCCAGTCCAGTCTGGTCTGGTTTTTACTGGTCTGGTCCAGTCCAGTCGCTTTGACTCGGCGGTTCCTTCCAGTTCTGGCTGTCTCCCGCTCCGTCTCCTCCTGGCTGACGCTCTGCTTGCTGAGGGTTCAGGAGGATTTCACCGTCTGAGCTGCAGCCTGGTCCATGTTTCTCTGATCAGATGCTCTTCAGCTGTGGACTTTCATTGTCCACCGTCTCTGTGGACGAGTTTTAGTCCTTTCTTGTAATGTTGCTTCGGTTCCGTGAGGTTTGATGAGACAGTTTTGTCCTCAGAGTCCCATTTTGGACGAACTAGGTTTCCCTGATGAATGAAGGCAGCGAGCTGCTGCTGTTCCTGCAGGTTGTGGTTACATAATGACCCCCTGCACTGCGCCCTGAGGTGGATTCTCCACCTTAGAGACGCTATGGCGCCATCAGAAGGACATCGCAGCATCTTCAGCGTAAACGCATCACTTTTCATTCCCTCATTTCCATCCAGGTGGATTTGAAACCAGACGGTCTTTGTTTCAGTGAGTCTCCACTCTCTGACTCAGAGGTCTCTTCAGGATGAGCAACTAGCCTTTCAAAATAAAAGCCTGTCTGAATAGTGCTGCTCTCTGTGAGAAACATTTGAAATGTAAAACTGAAGCAGTAAGCCTGATGAAGTCTGGAGGAGAACAGCCAACGGGAGAAGGATCAGACACATGGCCCAACGAGCCAATCAGCAGGCAGCGACCCAGCTCCGCGGCCAATCAGGACACTCTGTGGGAAGGTGATGCTCCACAGATATGAGCGGTGTTACGTAACTGTGTGTGTGTGTTGCTAGGAAACAGCGCCCATAGGTGAAGGCATTAAAACCATCCGTCCTCCTACACACACCAACAGAACGTACCTGTGTGGAGCACTCAGCAAGAAATCATCAGGTTTCTCTTCAAACACTCCTACACACTGCAGCAGTGGGGTTTAATGTGTGTGTGTGTGTGTGTGTGTGTGTGTGTGTGTGTGTGTGTGTGTGTGTGTGTGTGTGTGTGTGTGTGTGTGGGCAGCAGCTTCTTTCTCTTCTGTGATAATATGAGATATTATACAATGTAAGCAGAGAGCAGACGCCTGCAGAAAAACTCATCCATCATTTCAGGACAACTTCCTGCAGAAACTCATTTAGACTCAACCTCAGCTGGTGTTCATCAGCATCCAACCATTGGAACATCCAACCACCAGGACATCCAACCACTGAATCATCCAACCACCGCATCATCATCCCACCACCGGATCATCAATCATCTCAGGACAACTTCCTGCAGAAACCAGCAAAAAAATATATGATAGGCTGTTTGTCCAGCATCCAACTACTGGAACATCCAACCACTGGACCATCCAACCACCGCATCATCATCCCACCACCGGATCATCAATCATCTCTCCTTCCTGCTCCATCTCCAGATCTCCTGCTGCTCTGTGTCAGACTGACGATAAATGAAAATTCTTTGAACGATTCTTATTTCCTGGTTTGTTCTGGTGAACTGATGCCCATTAAATCCATGAAATCTTTAGAGTTATTGTGAGTCAAAAATGTGTTTTTGGCTCTTTGGCTGTTTCTGCATTCTGACTCGTGATCAATAATAATCACTCCGGTTATAATCAATCATGCAGCGACTGAAGCTGAAATTCAGAGAAAACCTGTTTTCTGTTTTTCAGTTCGGCTTCATGACAGCATCTCAGAGGAGGCGCACCATTACCTCATCTTCGACCTGTGAGTTCATACCCGACTGTCTGGTTAAAGGGACCGTGTGCAAGGCTTAGTGCCATCTGGTGTTCAGGCTGGGAACTGCAGAGACAATCATGCATAAAATACAAAGTTTCCATAGCAGTAAGTTAAGTATTCTGCTGAGAAGAAACAAAGTGAAAACCATGAGTAGCTGCGTTTCCAGTCACTATAAAATGCACAAATAGGATTTACAAAAATAAACTTGCTTAATGCAAACTGAAAAAACTATGGTTTTTGCACTGGGGTGGTGTGGTTTTTCAGCAGTAGTGAAATTTCTGTTTTGGAAACACCGCTGTGACGTCATCGACACACTTCTCCCTAGTTTGATTCTAGCTGACTATTTGCAGCTCTGGCCTCCTTGGACTAGACCATCTGGCTCCACCAGAGCCACCACAGCATCACACTTCAGAAAACATCTCATTCCAACGTCATAATTCCTCTGTAAAATCACCAACTACAGTTTCCCCAAAGCTCCTCATGCATACCTGCTCCCAAGTAGGCGGGGCTTGTTGTTCCGCGTCCTGAATCAGATGCTGACGTCTCCTCTGATTGGCTGAAAGATGATGAGCAGTAGCGCCACCATAACTGCTTTATTAATGTATGTTTACATGAATCACCGCAGGGTTTCACTGAGAAAACCAGCTAAGCCCGGTGGTCAGGGCCACCTGCAGTTCGCCGTGTGGGGGCGGCTAGCAAAGCATGGTGGGCTGCCAGGCTTATAATACAGAGAGGGAAACCCTGTCACTGCCATTATTTTAAGGACTTATTGTATAAACAAGCTTATCAATGTGATTTTAATCTAATTTCTTATTTAATGGAAACAACTGGGTGATTTTGACATTAGCAGAAAACAAGGTTTTGCGAACATAATGTAACAGAAACGCAGCTAGTGAGAAGAACAACAATAATTCATGTCCATCTGGAGATTTCTCCTGACACTTATCATCAGTTTACTGTCATTTGATCTGAAATGATGGAGGAATGTCTCCCAGTGATGATCAGAGAGCCATTAGAGTTTTTTATCGGCAGATTAAAAAGCTCTAATGGCTCTCAGTGATGATCAGACTGAAGCTGTCATGGCAGATCTTATCGGCTCTAATGGCCGATAAAAGCTCAGATCTTAGACTGGGAGTGATTTACCATGTGGCTCCGTGTTCAGCCTGCAGCCATCAGGATAAATCATTGATCAGCTCAGATCTGCTCTCTATCAACATTAAACATTCAGAAGGTTTAGAGGAAGTAGAGTCAGTCCAATGATGGAGAGCCGATCAAACCTGCAGCAGTCGGAGCGCCGGCGGCCATTAAGGATTCTACTTATCGGCGCTTTCTGGGTGTTGACTCAGTTCTGCTGTGAACCAAACACCTCCTTCTGTTACATCACATTCTGTTGTTCTGCTGCTTGACTTTCTGCAGCCAAATCCAGGATTATTTATAGAAATATGCTGGTTTTAATGCAAGCGTTCTGTTTCTGCGTTTATTTAACACATTCACCTCTTTATTCATAATCTGACTTAATCTGATGTTTCAGTCACATCCTGATTCTTTTATACTCAAAGGAAACCGATGCATAAAAACATTTTTACTCTCAGAATCAAAACGTCAGTCACTTATAACTTTATTTATTTAAGTTTATTCAGTTTTATGAAATGAGTTCTGGTTAAATTCTGTTATTTAATGTTTTATTTTAATGAGATCATGTGTGTACTGGTATTAATAAATGTTAGCATGACATTAATACTTCAGATTATTGACTAGATTATTTATCAGATTATGGGGTTTCTAGGGTTACAGGTGGAGAGCTGTTTGAAGACATCGTAGCCAGAGAATATTACAGTGAAGCCGATGCCAGGTGAGAAGCACACCCGTTCCTTCACCTGTCTGGAGGCATGACGCCTCCCGTTATCACCTGCACTATGTGACCTCTGACCTTTACCTGCAGCCACTGCATCCAGCAGATCCTGGAGGCGGTGCTTCACTGTCATCAGATGGGCGTGGTCCACCGAGACCTGAAGGTATTGTACGACAGAAATGTTCTGGAGAAAATTGGAAAATAAAAGTGTCTGATGTTTGGTCAGAAGCCAGAAATATTCTGATGGGTTTAAGATGGTTACTGGTTCTAGAAACACTCAGGAGCTCCGTTAGCATGGTTGGCTAACAGAGCTCCTGCTGCTGTTAAAAAATAGACACAATTAGCATAGTTAGCACCAACCATTTAAATCAGTGGGCAGAGTTAGCATTGTTAGTTTTCCTCGTGTAAACCAGTGGACCAATTAGCATTGTTTACACCAACCATTTAAATTAGTGGGCAGAATTAGCATTGTGAGCACCAACAGTGGGCAGAGTTAGCATTGTTAGCACCAACCATTTAAACCAGTGCGCAGAGTTAGCATTATTAGCACTCCTGATGTAAAGCAGTGGGCAGAGTTAGCATTGTTAGTGTTCCTTGTGTAAACCAGTGGAAGAATTAGCATTGTTTACACCAACCATTTAAATCAGTGAGCAGAGTTAGCATTGTTAGCACCAACCATTTAAACCAGTGGGCAGAGTTAGCATTGTTAGCACCAACCATTTAAACCAGTGTGCAGAGTTAGCATTGTTAGCATGTGCTCTGTGTCTCCAGCCAGAGAACCTGCTGCTGGCCTCCAAATCTAAAGGAGCGGCGGTGAAACTGGCTGACTTCGGCCTCGCCATCGAGGTGGAGGGCGACCAGCAGGCCTGGTTTGGTGAGGCAGTCCTGACTGTAGTACTCAAGATTACTTTTACTGAAACTTTATCATCCCTTCATGCTTCATTTAGTCCAAGTACTCTGTGTTGTTGTTGTTATGAATTCACATTTTGTTTATTCAGTCTTAGCTTTAGGATTTTAAACAAATTTAGATATTAGTTTATATTCTGGTTTATATTATATTTGGTTTATTTGGCTTTTTTATTTCAGAAATATAATCAAAATTATTTTTATTGTTTAATTTTGTGTATTTGTATTATAAAATAAAAATGAAACCTGTAATATAAAAACAGGTTTCATTTTTATTTTATTGTCTTTCTCAACATGTTTTCTGTTTTCTCTTCTTATTTTCTAACTCCATAAACAACAGAGCATCTTTGCTACCAAGCTGGCTGGCACTTAGCAACCAGCCCAGTAGCCATGGTAACTGGGTGCAGCAGATGTTGCCTCTGGTGTAGCTGTGTAGCTTCCTCTGTGTGTTTGCAGGCTTTGCAGGAACTCCAGGCTACTTGTCTCCAGAGGTCCTGAGGAAGGACCCATACGGGAAGGCGGTGGACCTCTGGGCCTGCGGTCAGTCTCTCCTCATGTCTCTGTGTTTGTCACACTTAGCTGACCCGCTGCATTCTGGGTAAACACAGCATTTCTGATCCTCAGGCGTGATCCTCTACATCCTTCTGGTGGGCTACCCTCCGTTCTGGGACGAAGACCAGCACCGCCTCTACCAGCAGATCAAAGCCGGAGCCTACGACGTAGGTCACATGACTCGCTGCGAAGTCATCGACACGGAGCGCTGTGGTTGGTCAGTCTGCTCTCCTTGCCTCCTAGTTTCCTTCCCCGGAGTGGGACACGGTGACGCCCGAAGCCAAAGACCTGATCAACAAGATGCTGACCATCAACCCGGCCAAACGCATCACCGCCGCCGAGGCGCTCAAACACCCCTGGATCTCTGTGAGTGGGGGGAGTGTTGGAAGATGATGGTGGTGATGATGAAGACATTGATTAGGATGAAGATGATAATAACAATGAAAATGTTACTGATGATGATGATGACAATAGTGATGATGACAATAATGATGATGATAACCTTAATGATGATGATAAATATAACGTTAGTGATGATGATGATAACGATAGTGATGATGATGACAATGATAATGATTGTGATCATGATGATGACGTGTACTCTTCCTCCCAGCACCGCTCCACCGTGGCTTCCTGTATGCATCGCCAAGAGACAGTTGAATGTTTGAAGAAATTCAACGCCAGGAGGAAGCTGAAGGTGAGGATTTTCACAATAAAGTGATGGGAAGTGAAGGAAGTGATGTCATAGGGCCCGGCTGCTGACGGTGCAGTTTCTGCTTCTGTCCTGCAGGGGGCCATCCTGACCACCATGCTGGCCACCAGGAACTTCTCCGGTAAGCTGACCCCCCACCCAGAGGTCAGCGATCAGGCTGGAGGCCACAGGCTCCTCATTGACTGTGAGGCTGGCAGGTCATGACCTTTGAACTGCAGGCTTATGTTTCAGTAGCTGGAGCCTTAAAGAAATCCACCAATCAGCTGCCAGCTTTACACACAGTTAGCGGGTTAGCACTGTGTATGTATGTGTGTGTGTGTGTGTGTGTGTGTGTGTGTGTGTGTGTAAGCAGCTGCTGTGGTCTAAAGATAGCAAGAAGGGAATCCCCCACCAGGCTCCCAGTCCTCCCAGACCCTCCAGATGGGCCAATCATGTTCAGCCATTTACACATGCTCAGTACGGACCTGAGAAGGAGCTGCTGCAGATGTTCTACTGGTTCTTCTGGTTCTGCTGGTTTTACTGGTTCTGTTGGACCACCTCCTGTGCAGTGCAGCGCCCCCTGCTGTTACTTTGCTCGCTGATGAAAACTGAACAATATTCAATATTGAAGTTTCGCTTTAGAGGATAACGTCTTTCAACCCGCAGCCAGTAGGTATGGTTGGGTCAAAAGGTTAAAGGGTCACCAGGTTCTCAACATGTTGGGCTTTAATCTGACCAGAAAGCCTCAGATTCGGACTACAAATCCTCCCATGATGCCTTTTTCCATCAAAGCCATCGGGTTGTCTCCGAGCTACTTCTGCTCACTGTCAACCGGCTCAGAACCGTCTGATACGGGCTGGGTCTAGAACCAGGCCTGAAGGTTCAGATGCTCAAACAGCAGCAGCTCAGAATATCAGGAACTATAAAACCAGAACCGGACCCGTTCTGGTGTAAGCAGCAGAACTGGACCTGTCAGCATCTGGCTCTGTGAAAGCAGGCTGGTGGAGATCAAAGGTCAGGCGTTCTCTGTGCAGCAGAACCGGGCCGGGTTGGGTCCTCAGGAATGTGCCGGGCTCTGCTGCTATCTTAAGTTGCTCCTAAATTTGGCCTCAGCCCCCAGTGAGTGACCCACAGGCAGCCGGACAGCCCCCAGCTGCGGGGCAGAAACAGGGCGGTTCTGACGGGTCCGGTTCTGCTCCCCGACCTGCGATGGCGCCACTCCTCTTCTCTGCTTTCGTTCCATTTTTTCTCACTCTGCTGCTTCTGTTTCTGTTCGTTGTCATCCCTCGCTCAGGAGGAAAGAGTGGCAGCAACAAAAAGGCCGACGGAGTCAAGGTAACGCTGCTCCCAGTTACTACTAGAACCAGAACAGTACCAGAACCCGCCCCACTAACTGACTGCTGTTTCTGCTGCAGGAGTCGTCTGAGAGCACTAACACCACCATCGAGGATGAAGACACCAGAGGTGAGGCTCCGCACACCAGACCTGCCGCCCAACACCAACCACCACCCTGACTCTGTGTGTGCGTGCGTGTATGTGTGTGTCAGTGAGGAAACAGGACATCATTAAAGTGACGGAGCAGCTCATCGAGGCCATCAGCAATGGAGACTTTGAGAGCTACACGTATGTCACCGCTTCACTGTCCTCACTGTTACAGGCTTTTATTCTGAAAGGCTTTTTGGTACCAGGAAGACGGTAGGGGTCACAAATTTTCATAAATTTAGCTCTCTGCTTTGAATGTCTTAAAAAAGAATGAGCTGTGTTTCAGCTGCTCACATTAGCAGGGAAATTCATTCTAATTCCTCAATCCGTCGACCTAAAAGCACTGCTATACAAAGTCGGGCCAGGTTTTTAAACATAGCCAAATACAACAATGCTGGCACTAGCCTACTTAGCTTCTCAGCTAATGCAGTTCAAGATGCTGCAAAGCCCCATTAGGCAGAGGTAGGCACCACTAACTGAGAAGTTAACGTTAAAACAACATACCAACATGGTATTTTGCAGAAACTATAGCTAAACTTCTACATTAACAAAGTACTTATTGGAAAGCTAATGCTAAAGCCCTACACTACCACGGTACTTAGTGGAGGCTAAAGCTAAAGTGCTAAATTCTGCCATGTTGAGACACACCATGCATCGTGAGATGAACATAATCTCAAAATAATTTATATTTATGAGTTTTAACATGTTTCTGTTTAGCTCTGGTTGTTAGCGTTGTATTCTTCGGTAAACCTTCGATAGCTTGTTGAATATTTTGCATTTGCTCATTAAAGTTTCTTCAGGGGTGGTTATACTGGTAGTTCTGGTCTGGCCCAGGAAGTTCTGCTCTGAGGTTAAGAGGCCCCAGCAGAACCTCTCTGGTTCCGGCAGTAGAACCTCTCTTTCTGTGAGTCCAGGAAGATGTGCGACCCGGCGGTGACGGCGTTCGAACCCGAGGCTTTGGGGAACCTGGTCGAAGGCTTGGACTTCCACCGCTTTTATTTTGAAAACTGTGAGTTGTCTCAGTCTTGTGGACAGGCCAGGCCGACTCACCTGCACAGGTAACCGCTGTGTGTATGTGTTTCAGTGTGGTCCAAGAACAGCAAGCCGGTACACACCACCATCCTGAACCCCCACATCCACCTGGTGGGCGACGAGGCCGCCTGTATCGCCTACATCCGGGTCACACAGTACATCGACTCTAACGGCACGCCGCGCACCGCCCAATCAGAGGAGACCAGGGTGTGGCACCGCCGGGACGGGAAATGGCAGATCGTCCACTTCCACCGCTCAGGATCGCCCTCCACCCTCAGCAAGTAAGAACCGGCAGCAGAGGCGTTCAGGTAGACTGGGAAAGACCGACTCAGCGCTTTGTCCCAGCCTTCCTGAATGCCTCTACACCACAGCTCAGCTTTACTATGCAGCAGCTTTAGATGAGCTTGTAGGCGATAAATGTTTCCTCCGGGGTTTTATGGTTAAGATGTTTGCTGTAATGATGCTTCCGCCATCATTCTTAGCTGAAGCTCTCTTCCTTTGTTCCTCCAGCTAACGGCATCCTCCAGAGTGGGCGGGGCTCTAATGGGGCTGCTGTCGCCTTGACAACGGGATGATTGACAGCAGGCCAGCTGTTGTCTGACACCAACCATTCAGGATTTTCTTTGAGGCGTTGGAGGAGGAGGCTGCGGAGTCAGAAAGCTTCGGTCATCCAGCAGTGAATCCCATCACCAATTAACCAATCAGTCATCCAACCAATCACACGGCTTTGTAATCGACCAATCAGCTCGCTCCGTGCAGTGGGTAGGAAACCTTGTATCGCCAGCTGTATGCACACAGCACCCCCTTGTGGTCAGAAGCTCTCATTGATTAAAGTGTGTGGTTAGCTCTGATCTCTTTGATGTTACTGAGCATGTGCAGAAAGCTCTGTGCTTTCATCATCATGTCAGACGTTTATCATCAAATAATCAGAATCTGAAAACCATCAGAACCAATCACATTGATCCCAATGAGCCTGAAGTAGTCTGAGATACAAGGTTTCCCCCTGCTGGTCACTTTCAATATCTGCAGTAATAAATAATATTTAGTTTATTGTTATCTTTAGAATTAAAATATAAATAAGTTGTAATATTGATTATCTGCTGATTACAGATTTTATTATAACATCTCATTTACACACACACATCTCTACCTGACATGCACACTGCACCCTCTGGTGTTCAGAGAGTGACAGGAACTTCCTCCACTTTCGATCTTCCACTAACACCACCCACCACAACTAGGAGGGCCTAACGAGCTAGTTTAATGAGCTAGCTTAACGAGCTAGCTTACCGAGCTGTCTGCTGCCTGCTCCTCCTCCATCGCTCCTTCAGCTGGAGGAAGTTTATCGTTCTGGTTGAAATGTTTTCCATCTAGAAACAGGAAGAGGAAGTGACGTCAGGTCTGTGGACTTGATGTCTGTGAGACTCGTTGTTCTGCTGGGAGATTGTAGGCGCTGCTTTAGTAGAACCAGCAGGTCGTTTCAGAACAAACGCGAAAACAGACGACCAATCAGAACCACCGACACCAAACAACGGCCAATCAGAACCACTACAACATTCACATCAACCTGGTATGAGTACCAGTACCACGGTTGGTACCGGTATCAGTGGCATGGTTGGTACCAGGTGTAGAGATGAGTAAATGGATCAGAACTTGAACTGGACTGCAGGTTCTGATCCTATATATTTAAATGAAACCTTCTAAACGGTACGGATCACAGATATTGGACTGAAATGGATCAGAACCAGTTAAACTTCCATGATCATTAAACACCACCAGGTTCTGGCTGCAGATCCAGTAGTGCTCATCCTGCACAGTCCATATCCTGGTTCTGGTTGGTACTCTTGTTGGACTCGTCTGGACCTCTGTGAGCAGAACCACCAGGTACAGTGGGTTTGTTCTGGATCCTCTCTGTTGGGTTTTTAGGAACTTGGGTCGACCTGGACTGAAGCAGAACTCAGCAGCTCCCTCTGGAGGTTGGTTCTGATGGACCCTGCATGGACAGCTCGTGTTTCTTCCTCCTCGGTGCCGGTTCTGTACAGACTGTGTGACTCTCTGCATGCTGGACTTTGTGTTTAGTGTTTGGGCTTCAGGTACCGCCGCGTTCCGGCCGTTCCCGGCTCTCGGACCTTTCCGTCGCTAGGGTTTAGCTCTGCTGGCATTCCTCATTGGGATCAATGGTGTCCGTTAGCCTTGAGCTAACGAAACGCCGCCGGTGCCACTTTGATATTCTGCCTTTTCGGACCTGTTGTGTTTGTCTCTGAAGCTTTCAGGAGCTTTTTACCGTCGGGAGAATGTAGAACTTTGTACAATCAGATTCTTACCATGACGATGATGATGATGATGATATTATACCTTCTTGTGTGGCGTTTGTATATTTGAAGCTTTTTAAGCTTCCAGCTTGCTGGTTTGGATTTTTCCGTGTTTTAGCAGCTGCTGAATGTTTCCCCTGCTGCTGCCCTTTGGTTCGCTTCTCACTGATCGCTGGGTCATCCGGAGTCCAGGCTGAGGACCCAGGGGGGGTGGGGCATCGGGGGCGGAGCCTTCTAGCTAAGGTTTAGGCCACCCCCACTTATCCAACAGGAAGTTGAGTCAGAAAGCCGCTGCACCTTAAGGCGGGTTCATCAGGTTCTGTTCTGGTGATCCGTTCTGTTCCTCCTGCTCTGAATTCATTCTTTTATATCAGTGGTGGGCACAAAAATGCTAATGCGCTAACAACAGAGCTACTTTTTAGCTTCAGCGTTGTTGCTAACTTAGCTTGTTTGGACTTAATTTTTCTGGATAAATTCTAAAGTGCTAATTTTCCCATTAATGCTAATTTTATGAACCTCCAGTTGAATAAAGTTTAACATGTAAATATAATTTTGTTATGAACATGTAAATCATAATGTCAACATTAAAGCAGTGCTGACGGGTTGTCAATAATCTGAATGGCTTCAATGTTAGCATTTGTTAAATACCGTGTTGTTGTAGCGTGTTAGCATTAGCGTAACTAACTTTTTAGCTAGCGTTGCACACCACTGCAGAAAATCTCTGTTTACGCTCCTGTCCCTTTAAGATGCCCCCTCTCTGCTGATTGGCTAGCCTGTGGATGAGCCCTGACCTTTAGAGCCAGTGTTTGCTGTAGCCAGCCTGCAGTGCAACGCCGCGCCTGGACTCCGGGTGGCGCCGCAGAGCGAACGGCTGTTTCCTACAGTCTCAGTGGTTTTTACAGCTGCACCTTCACTCTGAACTCTTACGACACTTGAAAGTATTTATTAGTGGTGAACGATGCAAAAATATCTGAGATGTCATTTTTTAGAAACTTTTGCTGTTGAAGCTGAGTCGATTCCTCTCCCGAAAAGAATCGTTCTGCTTATGGATCCGCTTCAGGATCCGCTTCCCGACTCAGCGGCGCGGAGGTGTCATGATGTGGGATCCCACCTCTCCGCCGCAGCTCTGCAGACAGAGGAAGCAGGAAGAAGCTCCAGACGTTAATAAGTTAATAAATGAGCCGGTTGAATGTATCCCTGCTGGTTTAAGGTCCAGCCCAGTGAGCTGCTCTTCCTGCTTCCTGTCGCCTTGCAGAACCAATCAGTGATCAATAATCCCCAATAATCCTCTCAGCTTTTTCTACTATGATGGATATTGTTCTGTACTGTATTATCTGGACTAATGCTGCATGCTCAGTGTTAACTTGTGGGAGTCTGTGTGTGTCTGAGGGAGAGAGTGTGTTTTTAAATAGTTTCTTTTGTAGTTTTTGGAGTATTTTCTTCTTCTGCATCGTGTTCAATATGATTCTGTAAATAAATGAGATGGTCAAACTCTCTTCTCTGATTGGTCTGTTTCTCCTCCCAGTATTCACACACTGCTCTATTATCTGGTTTCTAGATGCTCTGAGCTTCTGCAGTGGTACCAGGTCAGGTACCAGGTCAGAATGGTTTCATCTGTCAGAGTTAGAAAAACTGCTGAATTTTAGATTGATTCTAATAATAATTTCTCTGATGGCTCATTAAAACAGAAGAAAAAAATATGCTAAATTAACAAAACTTTAAAATGTAATATAGTCATGCATGCATGTGAATATTTTAATTAATTAAACATTTTAAACATAAAAAAAAATAAAAATATAAACTGTAGTTGCTTCAAAATAAATATAAGTTAAAAACAAAGAAATTATTAGACTTTTTTCATGTGAAACAATATTTAAAAAATAACAAATAAATAGACTATATTTACATAATGTAAGACAAGATCAATTAAAAAGATGATACAATTAAAATAAAAGCACCATATAATTAGAAGCAAAATTATGAAAATATAAAGAAAGCTGAGTGTAATCAGACCAAAGTCAGATTGAAGAATTCAATCTGATAAATAGCGAGGGAAGAAGTGTCCAGCAGGGGGCAGCAGCATCAGATTGAGAGTCTCATTATTTCTACTTCCGGTGGCCGAGCTTCCTTCCTTTCTGATTGTGCTCAGTGAAGAGACGCTGTAAGGTGAGTCCTGCTGAGGAATAAATCCGCTTTAATCTTCCTTCCAGGTGACCATCCTACCAACCTAGGTGTGTTTTCTGACAGATTGATGCTTTAAGGTTCAGGTGGAGTCTGAATTATGTCTCTGTGAAATATTAGAGCTACGTTTATGTTCCGTTTTCGTCTGTTTTTCCGCTGTGCCGTGCCGCCATATTTATCACGGTGCGTTCAGCAAAGAGAAAATAGATCTGGTTTATTGTGAAAGTTATTATTTTAGAGATTATTTAGGCTTCGGAACGATGAGGTGGGCTGTTCATAGCGTTGAAATTCTTCACCTGGTGATAAATGTTAGGTTAATTTCAGCGGTGTCTGAGGGAAAGCTAACATGCTAACATTATCCTGGCTGCGGGTTGTGACTCGATGTAAATGTAGAATTTACTGCAATATTAAATAGCACATATGAACTTAAGGAGAACATTCTAGTGCCAGTCCGTTAAAAGGACTGGGGCAGCGGCTTTAACTGGTTAAAGCTGCTGCCGGATGCTAACCAATACTGGTTAGCATCCGGAGCATCAATCTGCAGGTCGAGCCTCCGTTGCCCGACAGCTGCTGGTCTGACTCTGAACCTACTGCTCTGCTTGGTTCTTAACATACCCAGTAAGGGACTGGTTCTGAGAGGATCCAGTATCTCTATGATGTTCTGAGCAGACACAGTGAGGCTGTAATGTTCTGGTTCTGATGCTGTGGTTCCTCCAGCAGACATGGCTCCCCGTAAAGGCAAGGAGAAGAAGGAGGAGCAGGTGATCAGCCTGGGCCCGCAGGTGGCCGAGGGAGAGAACGTATTCGGCGTCTGCCACATCTTCGCCTCCTTCAACGACACCTTCGTCCACGTCACCGACCTCTCCGGGAAGTAAGTGCACCCCCGTCCCCACCTCCCGACTCCCGGGTCTGGTTCTGACGGCCTCTTGTTTCCAGGGAGACAATCTGCCGCGTGACTGGTGGCATGAAGGTGAAAGCGGACAGAGACGAGTCGTCGCCGTACGCCGCCATGTTGGCGGCTCAGGACGTGGCGCAGCGCTGCAAGGAGCTGGGCATCACGGCACTGCACATCAAGCTGAGGGCCACCGGAGGGAACAGGTAGGCTCAGCTGGAGGTCAGGGTTCACTGCCCAGAGGTCAGTACGCTGAGCTGTGTCTCTGTTGCAGGACAAAGACTCCTGGACCTGGAGCCCAGTCTGCACTCAGAGCTCTGGCCCGGTCCGGCATGAAGATCGGACGCATCGGTACTATTTACACACACACAGTGACTTCCATTCATTTTTACAGCCTAACCACCTTAGCCCTGACCTCTAACCCTCAAGCAGAGGTCCCTGCAACCCACACTGTAGACAGACCTGTTCCCACCAGGGCCGGTTTTGGTCTAGTCTCCTCAGGCAGAAGCCGAGCTCTGATTTGCTTGTTATCTTTAGTCTTATAGTGGTTATTATGGGATGTCTGTGAAATTTATCTGAATTTGCAGACTCATTTGTTTTCATGTTAACCATGTTTAACTGTAATCATGAAGTCAGTATGTTACGTTGGTGTTATTGTGGTTCCCATTGGGACTCTCTACTGCTCCCCCTGGACACTTGGAGAAGTTTCTGTCTAAACTTAAAACTTCAGCATTATAAAATAAAAGGTCTCATTTCAGATCAGTGGCCGCTGTTGTAAACAATATAGCTTTATTTTGTTTTCCATTTACATCAATATTTCCCATTCAGTGTTTGTCATGAACATCTGACTAACCTTTAGAGGAAACTATAAAATAAATGAGTAAAAGCCACTTGGTCACTTGAAACCTTTCAGATAGAGTTTTGATCCATGAGGTGGAAAATATCTGCATTGTTTTCCTGAAGGTAGAATAAATGTTTCTGGGCTAGAGATCAGGGAAACGCAATAAAATAATCTAAACAACTCAGACTTGTCATAACTCTGTGATTCCTGGATGTTTTTCTGCTCTGCAGGCAGAAACCAGACTGCTGCAGAGCCCACACACACACACACACACCTGTTGCTGGGAAGGGCATTAACCTGGGATAAATTCATCATCACGATTTTATGATCTGATGTTTAAACTGTTATCTCTGCTGTTTGTTCAGTGACTGTATGGAGATTGATAACTGATTCAATGTTAACTGAGGATGGTTCAGAAATCCCTTCTCTTTTTGGGCCTGAAGCAGAACCTGTCTGTGGCTCCGCCTGTTGCCATGGTTACCATCACTGGCATCACTGCTGTCATGGTGTTCCTCTCTGTGGTTCTGATTTTCTGTTTGTTTCAAAGTGTTTCATCAGAACCTCCGGCATGGTTCTGGTGCACCGTCCCTTTAACTGACCGCCATGTTGTTGTTGTTCTTCTTGTGTCCAGAGGACGTCACTCCGATCCCGTCAGACTCTACCAGGAGGAAGGGCGGTCGCCGCGGTCGCCGTCTGTAAACAGCTGCTGGAATTTCTCAATAAAAGCTTGTGGTTAACTCTTGAGTCTGGTTGATGTGAAAATGTTCTGATTGGTTCTGAAGCTGCAACCCGCTGAGCCCAGACTGGCTCTGATCAGCAGGGGGCGCAGCCAGCCAGCCGTCAACATGGGGTACATAAAGGTTTATGTTGCCTTTCAAATAAGCACTTTATTAATCTGAAAGGATGAGGAAATGCTGAGTGATTCTGCTCTGATTAGCATAAACGTTAGCTCCATCTAACAATCTGTTTCTGATCCCTGAGGTTTATTTCTAAAAATCAATCTGAGGGTGTGATTTACAGCGGATATAAAGTTTACCCGTTCTGTTCATGTCAGGTTTTTAATCGTGTGACAAAGACAATTTCACAACTTTTTACACCTTTAATGTGACCTTTGACCTGCACAATGTAGCAGAAAAACAAACAAACCTGCAGAGGGAAATAAAATAACCTGGCTGCATTAACTCCTTCTAGCTCCGGCTTGTTGCAGGACCTGTGGTTTTCTTCCAGCCTGTGTTTCTGGGAGGAGCCTGTTTTTTAAAAAGCAACTGGGCACGTTGCCCCGCCTGTGCTCAGCCCTCTTCACATGTTCCATGGACTTTGACTGGGCCATTCCAAAGCCTCATTGTAGTGAAGCTTGTTCTTTAGTTGATTTCTGTGTGTTTTGGGTAGTTGAAACATGGAAGTTCCTCTGAAGGCTGAAGGTTTTACTCCAATACTGACTGGTATCTGGAGCCATTCAGGATTCCCTTCATTCTGACTAACAGCCCCAGATCATGATGATGCCACCACCCTGCTCCACTGTAGATGTTTTCTCTTCATTGGACCATAACATGTTTTTGCTAATGAACTCATTTTTCCAGAGTTTCGTGGATGTTTTCCTGTCAGCTCAGGCTGCCCTCTGGCCGGCCTGAAGCCCAGACGTGAAGAAGACGATCATCTTATGCAGTGCACAGACAGTGGTTACAGAAACTCCTGCAGCTCCTCCAGTGCTGCTGTCGACCTTCCTGTTCTTGGTAATGTTGCTGTTGGGCCATATTTATTCTCCACTGTTCCATGTGGATCCTTGGAAATTCTTTTGTAGCCTTCCCCTGACTGATACCTTTGGATACGGAGACCCCTCTGATGCCTTGGAGGCTCTCCATGCTCTCCATGTTTTGTGATGGGAGATGTCTGTAAACATGCCAGGAAAAGCCAGCTGAACTCTGTGGGCGGGAAATGACTCCCAGATCCCCAAGCCGCTGGGCCTGGACCGTTCTCATTTCTTTATCTTCTGTCCAGCTGCTGCCTCATTTTTATCAGAACCGAGCGGATCCGAACAGATCTAGAACTTCCTCGTAACAAAACGTTATTTAGATTATTTCCATGTGTGAACAACAGAACAGCTGATTAGATTCAACATGAAGGGAAAATCCTGTCTGAACCATCATGGAATGTTGCCATGGAAATACGACGCTGGGAAGTTGGTATAAAAAGGTTTTCCTGCTTTGATCTCTGGTGGAGGAGTTTTGATTGATGTCTCAGGTCGGTAGAACAGAGCAGCTTTGGACCTAGTTCTGATGACGTCAGGTTCTGGTTCGGTCCAGCGGTAATTACTTAACCACATTTCAACCAAAAACTATATATATATATATATATATATATATATAACAAATTAAGCAACATTTTCAATTCAGGCTCTTCAAATTGTTGAATAAATGAGCTTCAGAGAGATTTATGAGTTATAAAGAGTTTTTCTATCCGTTCATCTTTCTAACATTAGCATTAGCTGCTACATGTTAGCATTCAGATGCTATTTTAGGCTAGTGTAGCTTCTCTGAAAAGCCAACTGCTTTTAGCACAACTTGAACACAGCAGAGTGCAGCTGCTGTCCAGCAGGGGGCGCAGTCACACCGAGCAGCTGCAGCAATTCTCTCTGGTCCAGAGTCACAACATCAAATTATTTCACACACACACACACACACACACACACACACACACACACACACACACACACACACACACACACACACACACACACACAGCGGCGGCGGAGGGAGGAGATAATGACAGAGTGAAGGAGCCGGAGCTCCGGCGCTCAGTCAGTCTGGATCGGTCCGTCTCCCATTTGTCCCTCCAGCATGGACCGGCCCGGTTCTGGACTGCTGGTCCTGGTCTTCCTGCTGCACGTCAGCTGCTGCCTCTCAGGTGAGTTCAGGTTCCTCTCTTCTTCTTCTGTGGTGGACAGGTCCTCCAGCCATGACCTCTGACCCCTGCATGCTCCCTCCATAAGGCTCAGAGTTTATGTTTCAGGCGCTCAGAGAATGTGAAGCAGCTCAGGTTTCATCACATCCTCCTTTGTTTGTGTGTGTGTGTGTGTGTGTATGAGACAGCGAGAGAGAGAGTCTGTGTGTGCGTATGAGAGTGTGTGTGTAAATCATATCAGCTACTGTGAACACATGCATCCATCCGTCTGGGGTTCCAGGGAGGGAAAATGTCTACTAAGCGCGCTTAGAGCAGGGACCTGCAGGAGTCAGAGGGATCCTGGTGTTCCTCCAGAACCAGAACCATTTCTCCAACAGAACCAAGGTCCAACCCTCAGGAAAACACCAGGAAGAGGCAGAACGGATCCAAACCAGAACATCAAAACAACCTGGAGACAGAAACCAGGAAGAGAAACAACTGGACCCGTCTGTACCCGACTGGACAAAGACAAACAGGAGAAGAAAGATTTAGATTCACAGTAAACTCAAAAGGGCCAAATTAAAGATTCAAATCGTCTCGGAGGAAAGAGGAGAACCTGCATTTCATCTCCAAACAGACGGGTTGGTTCTGGGTGGAGTTTAATCAGAACCATCTGACTTCTAGGAACCGGAACCAGAACCAGGATGTTGCTGCACCTGAAGCAGTTGTCTGCGCTCGCTCCGCTCTGACTGGTGGAGCTGGGTCAGATGATTTCTGGTCTGGTTTCAAAACTGGACAGGAAGTCTAGGAAATATGCCGCAGAGTGAAGCATCTTCCTTCAGCTAAAGTCTTGGAGCCGTCAGTGGACACCAGTCGGACCAGGCGGTACCAACGGACAGGAAGAACCCAAGAAGCAGAACTAGCAACTTCCAAGTTAAAGCTCTAGAGGAATTCTCCTGACACCAGAACATCAGAACCAACTGTCTGGTTCTGGATGGCTCTGCTTTTGACTCTACAAGATGGACAGAGTGAGACCGGTCCGGTCCGACACAAATGGACCCGGTCCAGTCCCTGTTCCCCAGTAATGAACCCCAAGGTGTCTGTTGTTTGGGTCTGACCGTAGCCCTGATACTGGTTGGTACCGGTTGGTCCTGGTTGGTGAAGACAGTAGCTCCTCTTACTTTAGCTCCAGTACCTGTCACACATAATGAACTTGCTGGCTGCAAAGTGATGACTGACTTCTAGGTGTTTAATGAAGGTGCTGCTGAAGATGCAGTTGGGTTCATTTCACATTAACTGGGTCAATAATTGTTCTGATCTGCTGACGTTGATCTGATGATGACTCAATCTTCAATATCTTCTTCCTGTCTCCCAGGTTCTCTCCATCAGGTTCTGTCAGAGTTCAGCATAATTCGTCCAATCAGAACCGACTCAGAGGGACGGCTCCTTTCAGCATCAGTCTCCACCCACCATCCATACCGAAGCAAGAGACACGCCCCCTCAAATAAGGACACGCCCAACAACTCCCAGGCACAACAGGCCCCGCCCACTTGGAGATCATCGTTCAGCCATTCATGGAGGGGGAGGAGTCCCAAGGAAGAGGCGGAGCTCTTCTACAACGTGTCGGTGTTTGGTCGGCACCTCCACCTGCGGCTGCGTCCAAACTCCCGACTCATCGCTCCCACTGCCACTGTGGAGTGGGAGGAGTCAGGATACCTGCACTCTGAACCAATCAGAGAGGACGACTGCTTCTATACAGGAACAGTGTCAGACCTGGATGACACATCTGTGGCCATCAGCAACTGCGACGGACTGGTAGGTGGTTTCCAGAGCCGAACTGGTCGAAACGTTCAGGACCAGATCCCTGAAAGATGAGGCTGAAATGCTTTGAGGGAACAGTGGCCATATTGGACAGGATGTTGAGAAGAGCTGACAGGGACAAAGAGTAGAGGCAAGGATCAGGTGGTGACGGAGGATGAGAAGAGGGTTGGTGCAGCAAAGGAGACTGGTAGAGACAATCTGGAGACTCCTAGACATCTGGTCCTGATCCTGGTTTAGGTTCTGGTAGGAGTCAGTGTTTTAGGTCCTTGAAGATCCGTTTCTCAGTGATTTGCTGAGGAATCTCTGGATCTGAGGAGGGAGTTATGTGTTGAACAGAACTCTCAGCTTTCCTTCAGACTGGCTTTGATCGTTTTGGTCTTCATCATGATGATGTTTTATCTCTGCACTGATCCCAAGTCAGACTCCAGAACCTTTGTGCCGATCCAGTAGGTTCTAGTTTAATGCTGGTTGCTGCCCAGACAGGTAAACTGATCCAGAACCGGATTACAGCAGGTTCTCGTGTCTCCAGGCAGGAATGATCCGGACCGGAGGAGACGAGTTCTTCATCGAACCGCTGAAAGACGATGAGGAGGAGGGCGAAGGCGAGCGAAGGCACGTTGTTTATCGCTCTTCGGCCATCATCAGAAAACCATCAGCTGCTAATCAGACCTCAGAGGACTTCCTGCGAGGTGAGTCAAGTACTGGTTCTGTTCTGCCAGGTCTGGTTCAGATAACAGCAACCATCAGGAGGTCGCAGGTGTTTGGGCTTACTAGGAGCTAACAATGTCATCGTTAAACCCAACGAGCCAATCAGGGATCAGAACTGAAACAATGGAAGTATGGACCAATCAGTTTTCAGACAGAACCAATCACACTGACCTGGAGCCACTTCAGAAAACAGAGCTGAGTTCAGATTGTTGCATTCTGCGCTGCGTGTTAGCATGCTAACAAACCGAGCTGAGCTGCAGCTCCTCCACCTCCTTCATTCCAGCTGAAAGAAGGAAAATAAAACGGTGGAAATGGTCCAGGAAACTTGGCTTTCGGCTCAGAGACACACAGAGACCCACAGAAACACTCTGAGACACACTGCAAGCAAAGCACTGAAAGAGAAAATGCTGTGAAACGCATTTCAACACATCTCAAAAATACACAGAACCCAGAGGAAGAGGTTCCCTTCCCAATGGGTTTCCATAGTGGTCTGTACTGGTCAGTACTGGTGCAGCCTCATAACTGTTTACGGTTTATGAGGTAAAGAAAGATTTTCTCTGCCTTGTTTCCATGGCAACCGTTTATGGACATCAGGGTTTGCTGGCTTCAGTGTGTGAGGTCAGAGGTCAGCCTTTGGCTTCTTGCCTTCATCTGGTTTTTATTTCCAGTGTATGTCGTATTTAAAGCCTGTGGCAATGAGCTGAGATCTGCTGCTGTTTGGTTGGCCGGGTCAGGACTCGTTACAGGACTGACGGGTTCCATGTGTGAACTGGACCCGCCACTGGGATTCTGATGAGGTTCATGGAGGTCTCTGTGGTTCTGGTCCATCCTGGAAAGACTATCAGTTGTTTGGATCCACTGAATCAGCTGAGCTGACCTCCTGACCTTCAGACCGGATGAATTGTGCTTGCAGGGCCGCTGCTAGGACTGCTGAACCCGATCCCAACCCTGGGTCCAAATGGGTCAGGTCGCCGGCGCCGCGACACCATGGCTGAAATGTTTCACATTGAGGTACGTGACCTTTCTGATCTTTGCTCTCTGAACTCCAGATTTATTAAGTATTGGCGCCTTTGATCAGTTGAGCAGATGAAATCCCAGGAGTCCATCTGCTTCTCAGCCAATCAGAGATTAGGATGAGCCAGAAAAAACACCAGATTATTTCATCTTTCCTGGCGTCACACTTGAAGTCCATCAGCCAGGAAAGACTTGAACCGCGGCCAGCGAAGCCAGACTGGACGATTTCATAGACCCTCCTGTCTGGTTCTGGACCGCCAACAGAACCATAAGGTTCTGAAGGTCTTCACAGTGATGCATCAGAACGTTCTGTCCAGGTTCTTCTGGACCTCAGAGCCAAGTTTGGTTCTATTGATCAGAACAAACCACCTGAGAAACGGTTGGTCAGAACCAAAACCGCTCACTGCTGCTAACCTTCAAAGGTCAAAGGTTATCTTCTCCATCTCATCTTATTTTTTGATGACTCGACGTTTCCTCATGTTTTTTGTGTTTCTATGTTGATTAAGTTTTGTTTGACATTTACGGTGTTTTCTGTGTGAGGCGTTTAGTTTCCTGCTCTCTGATTGGTGCTCACCTGCCTCTGCGTCCTCCAGGTGCTGTTGGCCGTGGATTACTCCCTGGTTCTCTTTCACGGCCGCGAAAACATCCTGAAGTATCTCCTCACCCTGATGAACATTGTAGGTGGAAGCAGTCGTGAGTTTTGCATGCAGCCATGTAGGTGCTGTAGAGCGGCGCTACATGAATGAACCAGAACCCAGAAGTACTGCTCTGGGCTCTGGTTCCTTCTGTCTGATGTTCTCCTGCTCTGTCCGGACCAGCTGAGGTTTCCTGCTCTTGGTTTCATTCAGAAGCTCCTCATGCCGATTCTGCTCGTCTCCTCCAGGTCAATGAGATCTACCAGGATCCCTCTCTGGGGGCCAACATCAACGTGGTGGTAGCAAGGATCATCATGCTGACCGGAACCAAGGTACGGGCTGCAACGTACCACAGGAAGTCATTCTGCTAACAGGAAGTCACTCTGCTCAGACCACATGCTAACAGGAAGTCTCTCTGCTCAGGCAACATGCTAACAGGAAGTGACTCTTCTCAGCTCACATGCCAACAGAAAGTCACTCTGCCTACAGAAAGTCAGTCTGCTCAGGCAACATGCTAACAGGAAATCAGTTTTTTGAGGCCACGTGCTAACAGAAAGTCACTCTGCTAACAGGAAGTCTGTCTGCTCAGGCAACATGCTAAGAGGAAGTGACTCTTCTCAGATCACATGCCAACAGAAAGTCACTCTGCTAACAGGAACTCAGTCTTCTCAGGCAACATGCTAACAGGAAATCAGTTTTCTGAGGCCACATGCTAACAGAAAGTCACTGCCTACAGGAAGTCAGTCTGCTCAGGCAACATGCTAACAGGAAATCAGTTTTTTGAGGCCACGTGCTAACAGGAAGTCAGTCTGCTCATGCTACAGCTAACAGGAAGTCAGTCCTGATAACAGGACATTGATCCGCTGTAGCTTAGTCTTGTTCCTTTTAAAACCCGACATCAGGATCTCTATGTAACACCAGCTGGGTCACAGTTATAGAGGTTCTGATCTGGCCCATTGCTCATTAAACCACTGACCTCAATGAACTATTCAAGCAGAATAGCTCCTGTTTAAAGTGGAAAACCAGTAAAAGCTGGACTTGTTTGGCCCCTCAGTCCCAGGAGCTGATTGCTTTGGGGAATCCTCAGAAGAGCCTAGAGAACGTCTGCGGATGGTCGTACCTGCAGCAGGTGGAGCAGAACCAGGAGGCGCAGCATGACCACACCATCTACCTGACCCGCCAGGAGTTCGGTCCCACTGGCATGCAGGGTACCGCTACTTTACTACCTCTGGTACTGCTGCTGTACTACAGCTACCTATAGTACTACAGCTACCCATAGTACTACAGCTACCCATAGTACTACTACTATTACTACTGCTACTAACAATAACAATAATAATCCCCTTCCTGTGCTGCACGGTGCTGCAGGTTATGCTCCGGTCACCGGGATGTGCCAGCTGCACCGGAGCTGTGTCCTGGTTCTAGAAGACGGATTCTCCTCAGCTTTTGTTGCAGCACATGAGACGGGCCACGTGTGAGTCACACAAGAATGGTGATACTAAGGATAATACTACCTGTTTAGTGATAAATAACTAAGCTAAGATGTGTGTGTGTGCAGGCTGGGCATGGAGCACGATGGGGAGATGAACGACTGCATGGATGACGTCCCTCTGGGCAGCATCATGTCTCCCCGGGTCCAGGCCACCTTCTACCGCTATCACTGGTCCAGCTGCAGCTGGAGGGAGCTGCACCGCTACCTGCAGTGAGTAGCAGCCGCAGTGCCTGCCGCGCCAGTAGGGTTTCCACTGACAGCCGCTTCCTCTGCCCACAGCGCCTATGACTGTCTCCGTGACGACCCCTTCAGCCACGAGTGGCCCGCCCAGCCGCAGCTACCGGGCTTCCAGTACACCATGGACCAGCAGTGCCGCTTCGACTTTGGCCTGGGATTCAGCATGTGTACCGCCGTAAGTCAGAGTCTAACCGGATCCAAGGCTCTTACTGATCCAGAGTCCAACCGGACCCAGAGTCCAGCCGAAACCAAGGTTCTCACCGAACCTGAGCAGCGACCCTTTACAGCTGCCTCCGATTAGGTTCTTGCTGAAACCTCTGAGAAAAATGATCCACTTATTAGCCCGTCATTCCCATACTGGTTCTCTGTCAAACCAGTCTGAGGCGAAGAGCTAGCAGACATGCTGGCTGAAATGTTTCAGGTCCTGATCCGATTCAGAGGAGAAAACCACCAGAACCAAAGTCATCAGTAGAAACGTCCAGCTCATCGGGTTCGGAGCTGCTGGACTCGATCTGCCAGGAATGCTTCCTGTTATCAGTTCGGAACAAACGCTGCATCTGGATCCAATCAGCAGCTGGACCCGGCCAACATCTGGACCCGGCCAGCATCTGGACCCGGCCACCAGCTGGACTGGAAATGTCAGGAAGCGCATTAAAGTCCTGCTGGTGTTTTCCTGTCAGTTCTAGGTTTTTTTTCTTCATGGAGCTCAGGGCTGTTTTCATTTCACATCTGGAGATATTTCTGATTAATTTCTAATCAACAAGATCATATAAGCCACAGATCCTGATCTTTGAGTGATCTGTGTCTTCAGTACACGACCCCTGACCCCTGCAAGCAGCTGTGGTGCAGCGACTACAACAACCCGTTCTTCTGTAAGACCAAGAAAGGCCCACCACTGGATGGGACCAAGTGCGGACCAGGCAAGGTGAGTTCACGAATTCATCGTCAGCGTTTATTTAACGGGCAAGTTCTGCTGGAAGCAGATAAATCATCTGGTACCTCCCGGGTACCGCTTGGTACCACTGCAGGACATATTTCCAGTTTTCATCCACACAGCCAGATGAGTCACCAAGGCAGCTGTCTGTGTTGCAGCACTGCTTCAAAGGCTTCTGCATCAAGCTGACCCCAAACCTCCTGAAGCAACACGGAAACTGGGGGCGCTGGAGTCTGTTCGGCAGCTGCTCCCGGACCTGCGGGGGTGGGGTCCGATTCCGGACCAGACAGTGTGATAACCCCCCGTGAGTGACTGGCAATGATCTCACGCACTAGCTGCACCAATCAGACACACTTACCTGTTGCTCTTCTCAGTCCAGCCAACGGAGGGCGCACCTGCTACGGGAACAGCTACGAGTTCCAACTGTGCAGCCAGGAGGACTGCCCCCCCCTCACTGACTTCAGGTCAGTACCTGGTTCTGTCCTCAAGCTGACCGGATCAGAACATCTGAAGTGTCGTTGTGTTTCAGGGAGGATCAGTGTAAAGCCTGGAATCCATTCCTGGAGCATGAAGGAATGAAGCATCATTGGCGCCCGTATGAGCATCCTGACCGTAAATACACACACTCAGACATACAAGTTAGCATGATGCTAGAAGCAGACACCGTCATGCCAACATGATGCTAGAAACAGACACACCGCTATGCTAGCATGATACTAGTAGCAAACACTGCCATGCCAACATGAAGCCAGTAAAAGACATATTGCTATGCTACCAACATGTCAAAAGTTATGCTAATGTCATATCAGTAACAGACACTCCACTATGCTAACATGTTGTCAGTAACAGACACTCCACTATGCTAACATGTTGTCATTAACAGACACTCCACTATGCTAACATATCAGTAACAGATACTCCACTATGTTAACTTGTTGTCAGTAACAGACATTCTGCTATGCTAACATATCAGTAACAAATACTACGCTATGCTAACATATCAGTAACAGACACTCCACTATGTTAACTTGTTGTCAGTAACAGACACTCTGCTATGCTAACATATCAGTAACAGACACTCCGCTATGCTAACATATCAGTAACAGACACTCCACTATGTTAACTTGTTGTCAGTAACAGACACTCTGCTATGCTAACATATCAGTAACAGACACTGCACTATGCTAACTTGATGTCAGTAACAGACACTGCACTATGCTAACTTGATGTCAGTAACAGACACTCCACTATGCTAACATGTTGTCAGTAACAGACACTCTGCTATGCTAACACATCAGTAAGAGACACGCCACTATGCTAACATGTTGTCAGTAACAGACATTCCGCTATGCTAACTTGATGTCAGTAACAGACACTCCGCTATGCTAACATGTTGACAGTAACAGACACTCCGCTATGCTAACATGTTGACAGTAACAGACACTCCGCTATGCTAACATGATGCCAGTAAACAGGAACAAAGCTGTTCCTGGCTGCTGCTGATATAAACAGTCTCTGCTGTGGCCAGATGTGTGCTTAGGAGCTCTCGGTTGATTTTTCAGTGGAATCTCCTCTCATTGTGGGGATGTTGTGTAATGCTGTGGGACGGACCAGATTTGGGTTCAACTTCAGTCTAATGTCCCTGGAATGCACTCTGTAATTCACGGTTCTCATAAATACCAAAGACAGACCTGTTTGTATGAGTGTGTTTGTACTTGTTTAGGCTAACTCTTCATGACTTGTCCTGGCATTTTCATGCGTCTTTGAGACCAATGACAGAGTAAAGGAACTGGATTAAAATGTTAATGAGTTAATTTCAGGGTCTGTAATTAATTGCTCACATTTAAATCTAAAATCATACATCAATTAAATAAGCAACATTTTCAATTCAAGTGTTAAACAGCTTCTAAATTATTGAATAAATAGAATATGAGCTCAACAAAGATTTTTTATAGTTTTTTACTCTTTTTATTGCAAACAATTAAAAACGTAAAATAAAAATGATGTTGTTAATACAAGAAATGTGCAAATACAAAGGTTCTGACTCAGAACTTCTGTATGCAAAAAAACACAAAAAACAATTCCTTTAAAATTTTTAACACATTAAAATCTAGGAAATCCATTAATTTAATTAATGAGTTAAAATTATGACCATACAATGAACTAAAATTAAAGCGATGTCTGAATTATCCTAATGTGGCGATAAATACATGTGTGTGGCTGTGTACATTCTTGCGTATAACACATATAGAGGAACACTTTCACCACTTTCACCCACAAATAGAGGTCTGTGGGGAAAGTGAGGACATTTTCACGGTCCTCACTTTTTTTTGCAGCTCTTCTAGTTTAGGTAGCTTTAAAGGTAAGCAGTGGATTGAGTTCTGGTTAGGGTTAGTTAGGACTAAACTAGTATTGTGTAGTGTCCAGGTTAGGCACAATTGTAGTTAGTAAAAAAAATGAATGGAAGTCAATGAAAAGTCCTCAGTTTGTATAGACGTACATGGATGTGTGTGTGTGAGTGTGTGCGCTCACATGTTAAAGTCATCAGACAGGAATCTGTTGTTGGAAGGAAACTCTGAGCCTCTCCTCCCTTTAACTCTTCATCATCTGAAAATAATTTAGTGTCTGCAGGATTTTTATGATCATCTTCAGATATTCCACTTCAAATCTCTCTGAGCCTGTGTGTGTGTGTGTGCAGAGGACGAGCGCTGTCGTCTGTACTGTCAGTCCAAGGAGACGGGCGCCGTTGTGTCCATGAACAGAATGGTGCATGATGGGACTCTGTGCTCCTACGACGATGCCTACAGCGTCTGCGTCCGAGGAGAGTGTGAGGTCTTTATTGTGCTTCAGTTTCCAGGCCTGACTCACATCCTGACATGTTTTTCTCCTGACTCTTGTTTCTAATTTACTGAGGAATAAAGGGGGAAATAAAAACTCCTGACCCAAAATGATCCTGAATAATTAGGATTTTATTTTCTTTCAGTCAGTTGTTGTGTTCCCTGTGATTGGCCAATTTGATCATTTTATTGTAGAATTAGTTCCTATTTTCTGAGGTCTTGTCGCTCAGCAGCATTGCGTTGCTCAGCATTGTTGCATGTTCTCCCCCCCCCGCAGCATGTGGGATGCGACGGCCAGATCGCCTCGGACCGTCGGGAGGATCAGTGCGGAGTCTGTGGCGGAGACGACTCCACCTGTAAGATCGTTAAGGGGAACTTCACCCGCAGCACCAGGAAGCTAGGTGACTCACTGATCAGGCACAACATTATGACCACCCACAGCTTCTCCATCAGAGAAACCCTGGGGACTGGGTCAGAGGTCAGGGTCTTCAGTCTGATGGGTTTGATGTTCTGTTTGTCCAAGCTGTTCCATCCAATTGTCATGAGAATTATAAACTAATATTTGAAATGTCACAAAAAAACAACAAAGAAAAACATAAAATGTGAATTTCCATCTGTTGGTTTGGAGTAAATCAACCAGGCTGACAGAACCAAAGCAGACCTTCAGAGAGCTGATGGAGTCTGTGGTCGTAATGTTATAACAGGTTCATGAATGTCTGAATGATGATTGGCGTCATGCTGTAGGTTACCTGAAGATGCTGGAAATCCCCAAAGGAGCCAGACGTCTGGTGATTCAGGAGTTTAAGGGGAGCCCTCACACCCTGGGTAGGTGGACCAAAGACGTTTTCGGTCAGCCAATGACTCAGGAACAAAGTTGATCTAGCATTTTACGTTGCAGCCGTGAAGAACCAAGAAACGGATCATGTCTTCCTCAACGATGAACATGAGATTCCTGAAAGCCGGGTGGTGATAGAGAAGGGAGTGGTGTGGCAGTACAACAAGACCGGTGAGCAGGAGGCGCTGCACAGCGACGGGCCGCTGAAGTACAGCGTCATACTCATGGTCAGTCCAAAGAAGGACCAGCGCAATACCGTCAATGGTTCTGAAAGGCCCAGAAGAGCCAACCTTCTCCTTTCTCTGCTGCTCAGGTCCGTTCTCACCTGGACTCCAAGGTGACGGTGTCTTACAGCTACATCATTCAGGACCACATCCAGTCCTCTCTGGAGTCTAACCTGGTGCAGGAGGAAGCTGTGGTCTATGAGTGGGCCCTGAAGAAGTGGTCCTACTGTTCCCAGCCCTGTGGTGGAGGTATGTCCTGGCAAACAGGTCTCGAGTCTGCAGTGACCCTCCTGGGACTAAAGGTCACGTCTGTTGCAGGGACGCAGTACACCCGGTTTGGCTGCAGGAGGAAGGCTGACGGGAAAATGGTGGAGAGGGTCTACTGCTCCGACATCAACAAGCCCAGACCCATCAGCCGCAAGTGCAATGCCGAGAGCTGCAGATCTCCACAGTAACTCATGCAGATGACCACAGAAACCCAACATGACCAATCCGTCTGGTCAGCAGCAGGCTAACATTTGGCTCTTCCACCAGGTGGGTGACTGGGGACTGGGAGGCCTGCAGTGCCTCCTGTGGGCAGACAGGGTGGCAGCGCCGGTGGGTGAGCTGCCAGCAGGAGTCTGCTTCAGCAGGGACGCAGCGCCAATCAGTGAACAGCAAGCTCTGTGGCAACGACCGGCCAGAGGCCAAGCGGACCTGCAACCGGTTCCTCTGCCCCGCTGGTTGGAGGACCGGGCCCTGGACGGCGGTGAGGACATGGCTACAGGACCGTGTCTGACCCGGCTCTCCTCAAACTCCTAAAGCTTCCTTTCTGTTCTCGAGATCAAATTCCTTCAGACTTCCAGTTTCTTCCTTTATTCTGGTTTTAATTTGAATGTTGTTAAGGACTTTGACATGCTTCCCTTCACTAAGATTCAAGCTTCTCTGTGGAACCGTTGTTCATGCACCCTTGGCCTTCCTTCCTACAGCTCATATGGCTGCTAACTTCCTGTTTCCTCAGACAGGTCGAATGCCAGCGGGTCACTGGTTCCAGTCCGGCGGTCTGTTTAGAGTCTAACTACCATGAATGTGTTCGCAGTGTTCGGTCTCCTGTGGAAACGGGACTCAGGACCGTCAGGTTGCGTGTTTGAATCCTGAAGGCTCACCTGGAAACTGCAGTGATCTTCAGCCAATAGCAGCGCGCCCTTGTCAAGCTCCGCCCTGCAACGGTAGGCCTTGACCATTCAGCAGGTCTCTCTGCTGCAGCCAATCAACCGTTGAAGGTGTGTTTCCTTCCCAGGAGATCCGAAGAACGCCATCATCCTCTGGCTGTCCAGGTCCAACCCCAGCTTCCCGGCTCCACAGACATCTCCCAGTAAGAACCTGCTGATCCGTCTCCATGTTCTGGCCTGGTAGACCGATGTCTCCTCGTTTGTCCTCTTTATTCCAACAACTAAACCAGTGAGAACCATCAGCCACGTCCAACTGGACCTTTGGAGCGTTGCCTCTGTAGCGGAGGGGTCATCTCTCTGACCAGAACCGATTATTGTTGGTGTCTGTCCCACTGGGTCAGGCTAGCATTAGCATTGCCCAATCTTTGAGGGTTCTGGAGGTTCTATAGAACTTCTTGGACTGCTTAGATCTCCCAGAACTTTCCTGATCCCTCTGTGTCTGCAGGGCAGCGTTGCCGTGGCGACCGCTCCGTCTTTTGCCGGATGGAAGCGCTGAGTCGGTACTGTTCGATCCCTGGATACAGGCAGATGTGCTGCAAGTCCTGCAGCGAGAGGAACGCCAGCAACTCTGATGGGTTCAGTAACTTCACCAACTCCAGCAACTTCAGCAACTTCATCAATTCCAGCAACTTCACCAACTCCAGCAACTCCAGCAGCCAGAGCCCCACTGACTCCCCAGCAAACAACAGCAGGTCTGTAAAGTAGTAAAAACAGTTTTAAGACATAAAATATACACTGATGTAAAGCCCACTGAGCCCGAGTCGGATCAGGTCTAGCCAGATCAAACTGGTTCAAGATTAGTCAAAACGAGCCAGAATGTTCTGATTGTTATGAATCAGCTGTCTGCTTTATGATTGCATGAAATATCTGCATAGAGCTGAATAAACAATTTAGCGCCAAACTTTTATTTATTTTGTTTTCTTCACATTTTTCTTCTTCAGATGTTCAAAGGATTTATTGGATCAAACTCAGAAGACCGTACCAAACAATTCATACCAAAGAGCAACTACTACAACTGTTTGGTATTAGCCCTTTGGTTAATAGCAAACGGCTCATAGGAAGTGGGCTATACCAAATGGCTAATAGCAATTGGCTAATAGTAAACAGTCTACATCAGGGGTGCCCAAAGTCGGTCCTCGAGGGCCGGCATCCTGCACATTTTAGTTCTCTCCCTGGTGGTACCAACAACCTTTTCAGCATGTCAGTGTTCTTCTTAGGCCTT
>CAEFZX010009695.1:0-11299 GCA_903066825.1 Alfaro cultratus | reverse complement strand
AGATACGCCTTATTTGAATATATTAAAGAAGGAAAATACGCCTACAGGATAAAACTGCTTGTTCATGAGAAACAATTTAGAGATCTGACATATTTTGCCTTTTGCAGCAGCTCTCTCCAAAGACGCGTCTTTGTCTCTGTTTTTTGTCCTTTGTCTTTGTCTTTTATTTTAATCTGTTTGTGTCTCAGGTAATGAATTTATGTCTCTGTCTTTTCTGCAGTGTTGTTGTTAATTCACATGCTGTTTTCCTCTTTGTATTAAATTCTAATTCTGTGATGCCATCACGCATTGTAGTATTTTATTGAGGCCGCACGTCGTTCGTCGGGAGAACCTTGGATTTTTAAGGAAGACAGAGAGAGCCAAACTTTTTCCTAAAGTTAAATTAATTATAATTTTCTTCCTTTTACACGAGTCAGAAGTGGGTAAGTTGGAAGTTGTTTTCTCATTCTCTCCTCATAGACCACGTTGACTATGATATGTTTGAGATCTACATATCATGGTCTGTTTTAATTTCATGATTGTGTTCATTCTTACTTTAACTGTTATAAAAACATCAAAGTAAATGTCTGAGCATTAAACGGAGAACACCTTCAAAATGTAGAACAGGTGTTTTAATGCTATTGTTTTAGTCTGGATATAGATTCAGTCATTTAAACTGAAGATAAATGTGGCATTTGTCCTCATTTTTTCCTGAACAGAAATTGCAGTTGTAAAAAAAAAAAAAAAAAGACTTCCCTTAATTTTCTAACTTGCGCTATTGGTAAGACGGATATAGACGAGACACATGTTAGAAAAAACCCACGGGTCGTTGAGTGTCTTTGGTGACGAGGCTGTTACCTGAAATGAGCAATTGCGTCATCTCACCACTGGGTGGCAGTGTTGTTTTATGCAGAGCGGCTTTACAGCGGCAGGTTCTCTCCAGAAAATAAGGCTCGCGCTGTGATAACGTATTCACACACACACACATACACACACACACACACAAGCTCGACTGGGCTCGTTCCAGTAGCCACAGTGAGTATGATTATGAATACATTGAAATGTATTCAGCCTGCTCCACAATCAGGGTCTCCTTTATATCTGTGTCTCCTTCCGTCTTTGCTCAGCTGCAGCTCAAACCTCTCTCCCTTCACTGCTCCTCAAGTTCGAGCCAGGAACCATCGAGCAAAGTTTTGGATCAATTTTTTGATAATTCCATGCAACATCTCTGCTACGCCCAATTAAGCTGACACACACACTCAAACAAACACACAGTGATGCAGACTTGTGCTGCCTATCTCCTTATTTTACCTCTGGGATACGGCTGACAAAAGACAGCGCTGTTCATCTGCCAACCCCGCGTCTCCTGCTAGGCAGGGTGTGTATGTGTTTGTTGCTGGAGGAGGGAAAAAAATCGTTGAGGGACATGGGGAAGCAGGGGCAGCATGGGGGCACGCTGGTAAGATTCATGCTCTCTGATTGGCTGATGAGAACATCCTGCAGAGTTATGGATTTCTGACAGAAAAGATAGTTTGCTTCGACCATGTTGCCCAGCAGACTGAAAAACAGATTATGTTCTGTTTTCTTTCTGACAATAAACCTAATCCATATGCAGGTATCGCTTGCCCATTTATGGATTTCCTCCCGGTTTGTGGATGAGAAAGGTTAGACCTAAAAGTGAAACTTTCAACTTTATAGGACTTTAAATGGAAAGCATGAGCTTGTCACATAAACACAAGGTTGCTGGTTCTAGTCCATACTTTTCCTCTTTCTTTTCTCACTCTTTCATACACAGTCTGACTCTGAGCAAGGCTCTAGATGTGACCTGATTTCTCAATAGCGCATCTAGCAAAAATTTTGAAGCCCCAGTCATTTGAAGAAGGGAAAAAACAAAGTTTCAAACACTGGACATCCCTCCCTGGCCCATATTGTGGTCTAAACCAATCAGAAATGGTGAAAAGTGTGAATACCCTCTCTGATTGGCTGTCGTCCAGCCGTTCACGAACATGTCCTCGTTCTGCATTGCGGTCGCTTGGCTAGTCGAATAAAAAGGTTGAGGAGAAAATTTGAAAAGGTTAAGGGTAAGTTAATTCAAGAATGGATGAAAAGTGTAGTGACTGACATTCATCAGTTTGAAATACAGTCATCACTTTGTTGTGTAGTTTGAATTATACTAGTCAGTATAAGTCTTTATTTTTAACAAGTAACACAGTCATATGCCGTCTTCCTACTACGGAAAGACAACTTCACTGAATATCACTTGTTCTAAAAGGGGTGTAACACATTGGTCGATTGTGCAGAAAGGGCTACAGAGGTCCAATGAGCTTTGCCAGGTTGTCCAACTTATCTGAACGTAAGGTTTGCAGGGATGTGTGCATGTTTCCTGAAATGCTGGGCTTCCCGTCATTCACCTGTAGAAGCTTTGGAACATTTTTCACCTTGTGATGTGTGTCTGTCTTCCTTTCTGACCTTTATGAGGGGAACGTACCTTTATTGCAAGATCCTTTGTGATCACTTTGCCTCCCACAAAATGAAAGTCTGAGAGTGTCTTGGGTGTGAGCTGTGTTTTGTACTTTTAGCTGTTCTCGTGTTTTTAATATTGATGTCTGTTTTCACTGTATCACACTGAGAACTGACCTTCATTCAGAGTGCCGCTGCTTCCATCAACTTGACTCAAATTAGTTTGAAACCTAGACGGCAACCCTTTAGCTGTGTATCAATGTAAGGGCTGTATTCAAAGACCTAATGTGTCACTGCAGCTGTGCCATTTAGAAGAGTGATGCAAATCTTTTCCTCAACTGTGATCGATCTATCAGGTTGATGCTTCACAGCCCATTCCGACATCCACCGAGGCTCACCCCTCCCTCGCTGCAGGGCCCACACAGGCTTCACATTCTGACTTATTTATCTCAGTGTGTCTCCTAAGTGTTGTTGCAGTAAGTGGTAGAGGAGTTTTGATGTTTCCACCTGCTGTTCAAGCTGAAAACAGTGGTTTGACCTCCTTTAAAAGCAAACAACTCTCTTGTTTTTGTTCATGTTGAAGTGCAGAGGATGATAGACAGTGATAATGAACTCAAAATAAAAGTCAGTATTAAAATTCAAGAAAACTGTTTCATTACATTCCTCTAGAAATGGAGAAGGATTTGAGAAAGTTTACTAAGGACTAGACTGGAATCACTAGATCTCTAGGTCAAAGTATCTCCAAATCCAAAGATCTTGTGGGGTGTTCCTGATTGGCGGCGGTCAGGATCAGAAGTGGTCCAAGGAAGCTTACAGTGGTGAGTCTATATGAACTTCCTGACGCCATGTTTAATTCCTTATAGGAAGTTGTGCTTGTTTTTAGCTGAAATAGGTCTTAGCTTTGCGCTACATTGCCCCCTATGAGTTTGACATGTTTAAAACAACACTCAGGGATGTATTTGTACATACATACGTACGCACACACATATATATATATGAGTGAAGTCAATAGCTATGGGAAGAGAAGATGTGCGTTTAAAAGGGTTGTAAGGATACTTATTGACTCTCCCAACCATAATCCACATCCACAGTGCAAATAAAAATGCATCACCAGCTCGTAGCTGATCAAATGCACACATGCTAATGTCGGATTCTTGGGGCGATGGAGGGGCGGAATGGAAACGGAAAACATTCTGGGCCAAAGTAGCAGAGATCAGGCAGAAACAGATGCTTTAATTAGCAGCCGGCGAAGTGCCTGAAGCCGTGTGGCTACGTGTGCGTTTGATGGATTTAATTACTTGAGTGTAAGATGAAACACAGAGAAATCAACAAAGTGGCATCTTCATAAAGGTTAACAACCGGCAGCCCTCCTCTCTCCGCCTCTCCCCTCTCTTTCCTTTCATCCTTTCTTCCCGAGTCGGTCACAGAAGGGAAGAGAAATGGAAGCGGGGCCCGGAATGAGAATTAGGGAGCAAAGACGGACACAAAGACGGAGTAACTCTCTTTAATCAAACCAGTAGCTCATAGTGCCATCAGCTTTATTAACTCCACAAACACACACACACACACACGAACTCGCACAAGCCTGTCTGTTGTTGGAAAGCACACCGATGGAATTGTGCCCCGCAGAAAAAGAGGGAGACCTTCCCTTTCATGCCCGGCTCTCACTGTACAGATTACAGGTAGAAACGCAGAAATTACTGCGAAAGTGAAATTGAGTGTCTAGTTTCTGATGTGTCGCCTTCGGCCCGAATTATTCCCCCCTCCCCTCTTTTCTCGTTCTCTTGTCTCTCTGTACTTCACTGCTGGGGTTGTTATAATATTATTTGGGTGAAGGAGGGGAGACAGAAAGATTGATGAGAAAGTTATGAGACAGGATGATGAGCAGCACGTTCCAGACTGCCTGAGCCTGTGGGCCAAAGATGTCAGAGGTGACAGGAATTCGGGACGTTCTCTCTGATTGCGGTCTCCGGGAACCGCTAGTCATTAGACACGTTTACATTGATTTACGTCACATCTTGTTCTTCCTCACAGCTGGTGGCTGCGTTCTCTCCCAGGTGATTTGGTTTCTGTCATGAAGATAAAGGTGCAAATGAGGACATTTTTCAGTTGTTTTTTTTTTTCAGAACGCTCCAGTATTACCCCAAGTGTGGCAGCTGCAACTTCTGTAAATAGGATTACAGTCGCAGGAAAACATGTCTTTTAGGCTAGATTCCAACTTGGAGAAATTCTGTTAAAGTATCTAATTTCATTTAATCATTTTCCTGGTCTGGTATGAGGGAAAAAAGTTGCATTCCAGACTTTGTTTCCTACAACTTACTATCTTGCTTGTGCACTTGCATCCTTCTTTCGTCCATACCTGTCTATGTCCATTCCTTTTATTCCTACCTTACTGATGTTTTCCTTTCTTTCTTTCCTTACCCACATCCTTCTTTCCTATCTCCTTCTTGTTCTTCTTGTCCCATTTTCCTTGATTCCTTGCTTTCTTCCTTTCCTTTGTCCTTACGTCCTTCCTTTCTTCTATGCATTTCTAAATTTCTTGTGTTCTTCCCATCTTCCAAATGCAAAGCTCAAACCCACTGAATCTATTTTACTTACGGCTTAACATCCATCAATAAGCTCTCTGCAAGTAAAGGTGCTTCAGTCATCATTAATGCCAAAACCAAAGTCTAAAAGAAATGTTTACTTGTGCTGTCAGGCATCCAGATAAGAAAATGGGACAAAAACAACGTCCTGATTTTAGATAACAGCCTGGTACTGGAGTGCATGAAAAGACAGGTTACCTCTGCTGTGTTTGTGCTGTTCGACATCTCGCTTCGCTAACTCGTGTCAGACCAGTCAGATTTGAGCCGCATTCAGCAGTCAGTCATCCAAACAGGAAGGTCTTTCAATCATTTGTGCCAGAACAGGTAAAAAACTGAAATTGCAAATCTCTACTTAGACTGTTGAATGCTGTTTGATGCATAACCCTTTTGAGATAATCCTAGATGTCACCAATGGCATATAAACCCAGTTCCTTATGCTGAAACATCTCCACCAATCCTTACAGGTTGTGGACCGGGGTAATAATGAGCAAGAAATCTCCCAATGTTAAACCATCATAAGATCTGTTGTCAGCCAAGTCTGTGTTGCAAAGTCCTATCCAGGTGCTGTATGTCTTACACAATTCATTTAAATGTAAGCTTGATCATCTGTAGACTGTGTTCAATTGTAAGGAATAAAGTAGTTTCTACGTTACTGTTATTTTAGCAGTCTGCTAATAAAGACCGCTTGTTGGGCCTTCAACAACATTTTAAAATAGAAGTATTGAAGATGTCCCCAATGATTTTAAACTGTTTGTCGCAGTTTTATTCCTACTGCACATCCAAAATATTGCTCCACAGAGTAACAGACACGATATGAACAGTCTGCAGGTACTGTGATAATATCGCAACAGGCTAATTGTGAGCTGTTAATAATGCCGAAGTTAGCATCTACTTGGGAGCTTCCAACCTAACCAAAGCTAATCCCAGCAAATCCAGTGCAAACGCTAGTTTATCTGTGCTAGTGGGGAGTGAAGGGAAAAGGCAATTCGATGGGTGACCAGTCTAAACATGCTTGTCACCAACTTCTTCGAAGCTAATGCAAGTGAGTAGCCACCGTCTCATTTGCCAATTGCTCAGTTACAGATGCCAGCCTGCCATTAATCAGAAGAGCAGCTCGTTTCGGATTGTCTTAATTATAGTGCTGAAAATGCACTGTAATTACAGGGAGCCTCTGGCCTTCTGCAACCTCATCATGGTTGGATGGATGGATGAACTGATTGATCTAAGGAACGTAATGCTATCAACAAAGATTCATTGTTCTTTGCTGTGAAGAACAAATGAAGGTTTGTTCTTTGGCTCAAATCTCCTCACCCCGTCTCCAAGGTCTCTTGAATCAGTGCTGGACATCAGTGAGAGAGAGCATGTGGTTTGTTCTCTGCTTCCATCTAGATTCCAATTTATATTTCTGTGCTCATTGTCTTCTATTATAGCAAGTAACATTTTTACTTTGAGTGAAAATCAATTTTAAAGCTCACTTGACTCGCAGTACTACCTGCTAGGTGACTGTGTGTGGGGTATTTAAGTTCAATTGCTCCTCTTTACATGTTTTTATACAGTCTCATCTTTTGATCTAAGACACTTCACAAGGCAATTGGCTTCAAATAAAGATACAACTGGTGTGTGTGTGTGCATGAGTTGGCCTTGGAGATTGAGTTTGTGGATTTTACAGCTCTTTTATAGTCCATTACTAGCTCCTTACTGCAGCGTAATGGCCCCATTCTGTTCTTTTTATTCTGTACCTCTTTACAGAGTTAAGTAACTAAATAACGACAGTAGATGGAGCAGCAGCTCTGGCAGCGCCGCTCAGACACAGACAGGCACTTTTAGGTAGGAGAAACAGCCGACACCGTTTAGGTTTCTCAACAGCATTCAAGTTTACAAGTCCAAAGCTTCAGTAAATCGTCCTGAAGGATTGTTAAGAACCTTTTCACGTTTTGTCCTACACAGACTGTTGTGTTTACAAGCTGATAAATGCCGAATATGAGCGTTGATGTGCTTCTATCACTCGCTGTTACTCCTTCACACCAGAGGTGTCGCTGTGGGACAGTGTAAGACGCATAAATAAAATTATCAGACTGTTTCTACTCCGTCAACTTCAAGAAACTTACAAGCGCACTCTTCTAAACAGCATGTAAAATCCACCTGTATATTTATGTTCCGCTGCTTTTTCCAACAAAGTCCTGGCAATGCGCAGGCTACTGAACTACATTTAGATTAACTCTTTCTCGGTCACACATCCTGATGAAATGCCTTGCGGCTGAAATGTGCTATACAAATAAAATTTGATTGATTGATTGATTTGATTTTACTGAAAAAAAAAATACAGCTCATCTCTTCCTGTTTTGATCCTATAAATGTACATATTTATATATAACTGCATAATCTGAGCCATTTATTCTACAGTCTGTGCTCTTTCTTCTAATATCAATCATTCTGGAGGAGAATCATTCCACCGACTTTTACAATTTGCAGATACGTGCTAAAACCATCCATGGTTTAGAATGGAATATTATTTGTATTATTTACCTCAGACTCAGACATTTGAACCATTTTATGTTTTATCACACAGCTGTCATGAATTGCCCAGAACTCAGACAGAATGTCAGGCGATTCAAACATTTCAATGAAACAAGTGAAATAATCGGTCCTAGAGAAACTCTGATAACCTTGGCTGGAAACAAGATGGTGAAAACGACTGCAACAGAAAAAACAACGGGCAACAGGTCGGACACATAACTGTACGTCAACACCGGGATCTGACAACAGAGGTGTGAGAAGCAGGAAGCAAGGACGACTGTGGGAAAACTAATGGGAGGGAAAGGCAGGACAAAATAATTCAACCACGGCAAACAAATCTCAGAAACCCAGGAACAACCTTCCAAATAAAAGTCATGTCTGAAATGTTCATTATGCCAGTGACCCAACTCTGACCCAATGAACACTGGCCAGCCAGTCTGGAGCTCAGCCAAAGTACATAATAATGTTTCGGATCCATTTCGGACGACCATCTGTCGACTGATGTGCAACACAGCTACAGCTTTACTGAGGAGCATTCTTGTCGAAGGTGAAAAAAGAAAAACAAAAGCCTGATGACCAGAACTGAACCTGTCAGGTGTGCGAGAGAGGGAGTAAGAAAAAGCTATTTTTCAGTTTTTAATTTAGCATTTGCCTTTTCGCAAGCAGAAATGCTCATCCATTCTTCTCTCCAGACGTATGTTCGTCCATCCAGGCCTCTTCCTTAAACTGCATGTCCAAAACGCTGTCTTCAAAAGACAATCCTTGAGATGCAGACTGCAAAAACGCAAAATCTTACCAAGCAACTCTGGACTAGAAAATAAAGGATTCTTAAAGAAAGAATATTCTCTTATGAGAATGCTTTTCTCTAAGTGATTAATAAAGTAGTTTTGAATTGAACTGAATGTTGAGTGTCAAGTAGAGTGTGCGTTAGACTCAGCTGTGCCAGAGTTCACCATAACCTGATCAGTTTCTCACATTGCTGCGTTTGAGGGAAGGTGCATCAATCCGACACGGCAATGTCGCCGCTGATTTCTCAGAGCAATGTTGCTATTTAAAGTTGCCCTTCCAGGTGAATAAATCCCACCTGTTGGAACCCTGCACTTGGACTAAAGCTCAGCCCCGGATGATCTACTCACTGAACTGACCTTCTCTACAGTCGCCTTCAAAGAGAGCACAAATTGATATCCGTAAATCATGTGTATTTAATCGCTTGTGGCGTTTTGACCAGATGGATAACAGCCTCCTTTGCAAACTATGAATGAGTTTAAAAATCCACCTATTAAAAAAATAATAATAATATCCATCACCTGCTTTCACTCTCTGTTGGCCAAATAGAAATAATCTGTGTATGAAAAGTGAGTAAACTAGGTTGTTTATACGTTTGAACAGAATATTCCTTCGTCATGACGGCATCTGTTTGGTCAAATGCACCAGTTCGTCTTGTATCAAAACACTCCCACATCATGATGCTGCCATCTCCATGTTAAAGAATTGCAATTGAGTTATCAGGCTCGTGGGGTTTCCCCCTTTTTGCTCCAAATCTAATCATGATGAGACATATCTTGAAAAACGTGAAATATTTCTCCCTGAGTGCATTTGCGCACAATAATTTTTTAATGCTGCTTTTGAAGTAATGGCTTCTTCCTCGTTTCGTGTCCTCCATCCTTATTTACTGTGGATTATCAGATTATCAGACATTCATGCCTAAACAGTATAATGGATGGACATTGCTATGAAGCTTTTACTTGAATATAATTATTTATGGCACCTTCAGGGATAAAACAGTGGAGGGCAGCAATATTCTTCCAGATATTTTGGCTGATTTTAGTAAACCTTTCCATGTTGTAACTCAATATTGCAGTGACCAAGATTAGTGCCCCACGCTAGTAAGAGCTAATGTTTACTTGTGATCCAACCTAGGTGGCAAACAGCTGAAAAGAAAAGGAAACTAGTTCCCTAAAACATAAAATGTTTACTGTACAAGGTAGCCAACTTAACATGTGTAGCTGATACTGACTGAATTTCCTTGTCTGGGAACCAAGTGCAAAACTTTCTTTCAGAGGCAGATCACTAAAGTTAGCTAGTAGTTTTGCTAACATCATTTGTAGATAGCTTACCTTTCTGCTTCCTTTCTAAGTGGTGATAAAAGTTTGATGTAGTCCCCACTGTCTTTGAAGTGACTTTGGACTTTAAGAGTTGTTTTACAAATGTATCCTCCATGATTTACGAAGCCAAATTGTATCGCTGAAAATTCGCTCCCACTGAGCACTTTCTCTGAGTGTGAGTCAGGAGGGGTGACAGTGGCAACAAAAATACATCATTAGCAAAGAGTCACGTTGTTGCTTAACATTTTGAGTGTGAGGGATTGCCTTGTGTTACTCAATTTAACGTAAATGTTGAAGAAGCTTACATAAAAACGACACCATCACATAGGCTTTCTCAAAGCCATAGTTATCTTACTGTATAAAATGTTTGAATTCAAAGAAAGCTACAAACTCTGTCTCCCTAAAACAGTCTGATTTAATGTGAGACGGAAGTTGTGTGTGTTTTAATTCTGTGTATATTAATTTCTGGTTTCAGCCGATCCTAGCATAATAAAGAACCATCTCTCCTTATTTCACCGATTGGTTTCAGGAAACTGTAATTTCTCTGCACCTCGCCAGTTTCATTTACGGGAACATGCAATAATCCACAAAAGCAATTTCCTGGCTGTTCGACAGCTAGAGGCCCTGGGTTCTGTCCGTGTTGTGTGGTAAGGAAGCATCTGATCATCAGCACGCTAACTAACCGAGAACATTTTCTTTCTCCTATTCGCTCCGGCCTGAGATGTTGTGCAATCCGGCAGCACGTGTCACAAACGGCGTGTGTCGCGTGCTCTGCCGGCGTGTGCCGGGGTTCCTGGGTAATGGCGGTAATGGCGAGGGTGTGAGGCTCAGAAGTGATTAGGGAGGGTTTTCAGCTCTCAGACGTGTCACGGAGGAGGAAAATCAAACGAGGCTCTTTAACGCTCAGACACTCGGAGCAACCCAGCACAGTTTGAGCCCCGCCTGATGTCATCAGAGTAGGTTGCTAATTAAGAAGAAAGTCTGTCTCATTCACACACACACACACACGCACACACACGCACACATGCACACCCTGACAGCTTGGAGCTTGTCTTGCTTTTCCCAGAGTCTCATGATGGACTTGGTTGTTTGAATGTGTGTGTAGCAGTGTGTGTTGTCTGCTCTTCAGTCACAGAGGCCTGAAGGGTGATTTGTTTCTCTTTATTGTGAGCATTAGGGCACTTCATAAATTTGAATGTACTGTAATCACTGCAGGGCAAAAATTACAGTAAGAGTAACAGCTCCGTTCTGACAGATCTAGCTCCTTGCAGAAGGCTTTCATCATCCTCCAGCTTCTTCACAACTACAGAATTCAGTTTATTTCATTGGGATTTTATGTGATTACCCAAAATACGACAGAAATCCTGACAGAAGAACTGATAAGCTTGGTGTACTTCTGAATTCAGAGCCTCTTTTCACTACAGTGGGAATCTTTAAAAGGTAGGTTACATCTCCACCAGCTTTGCTCCAGACTATTTGAGTGTTTGTACACAGGAAAACTTCCAGAGTATAATTTACTCAATTTGAAAAACATTTTACTCTGAAAAATACATTTGGTCCCAGTCTAAATAGAGTAAAATTTACTCTCATGGAAGAGTTGAAATTACAGATTAAAATCAACACCATTTAGTGCAAAAATTTTAATCAATGCCA
>CAEFZX010009694.1:0-18833 GCA_903066825.1 Alfaro cultratus | reverse complement strand
CGTAAGCGCAATAAAGATGATTTTGCTCCCTGACTTTTGTCTGGACCTCAGTCTCTGAATTGTGCACTTCACAACAGCCACTTAAGGCTGGGATCTCAAATCAAGTGACAGATATATGTAGAGGCTGGCGTCATGCTTGGTTGAACGGACAATCTTGTGGTGGCATAAATGGAAAAATTAAAAATTGCAGCACATGTTTACATTTTGGATTCCTGCCACTATGTTGGGCGGCAAGGCTCCAGCATGTGTGTGCTTCTCTGTGGATTTTCCCAAATTCAATGATGAAGCAATCCAACAGCACAGCAGGCGGTGGTAATCTATCAACCAAAGCTTCTGCGTGCATTCACAAGATAACAGCTGTGAGGGAGGGAAAACATCAGCATGGAGACGAGCATACAAATTACTGGGTGGGTGTGAAGCAACCTCTCCGTGTTTTGTGGACACGGAGACTCCGCTTTGTTTAGAGCTGCATTTGTCGGACGTGCAACTCACCGCTGACTTTGACAGGCGGACTCCTGACCAGCGGGCTGGTGGAGAGGCTCGTCAGCACCATGGCGGCCGTCACTTTGTCCATGTCCACCTCCTCCTCTGAACGTCTGTGAACCAGAACAGAAATGGAAGAAATCCTGAGCATCTTCTGATTCCAGACGGTTTATGCTGACCATGAAAACTTATCTGAAAACTTTTTCCACACATACTATAAAATTGATCCTATACAATTAAACTATGAAACAAAAAATCTGAGAGAAAAACATAAAAAATGAAGGTTGGACTTGAGAGTGATGATGAAAAATAAAACCAGAAGATTATCTCCAGCTGTCTAGCTAAGGCTTGAAGGTTTTGAGTCAAGATATCACTGTTAAAAAAAACAAAATTCCACCTTAGGAATAGGAAAACCACAGCTTGATGCTGCCGTCTGTGTTTCACTGTGGGGTCGTTTTAGTGATGCTCGGGGAAGTTACTGTGAAATTGTTTCTCAAAATTTTAAGTTTAGTTTTAAGAACCACATCTGGATGTTTAACTTCAAAAGAAACCTGTAGAACTCATTGGATTAAATTTTTGTTATATTAATCTTATTCTTATGATTTCTGATCTGTTTATTCAACAGCCCTGAACGCTCAGACTCAATGGATATTTTTAGTGGCTACATGTTACAATAAAGAGATTAAGATGAAGGAAAAGAATAAAAAAGGGACAAGAAATGTTGGGTTATTTACAATTGTTTCCATCATTTTAATATCAATCAGTTGTATTGCATTTCCAAGTTTTCCTGAAATTATGCATCTTACTGATAATTTTAGTAAGAACGCCGACTTCAAAAAACACAAGGAGTCCTTGTGTTTTTCGCGTCCTTCAGCCAGATGTTTCAGATAAGACACAGACCCTGTGGTCTGCAGACTACTGCACTGTCTGCAACATACGCCACTAATTATATTCAAGTGTTTGTTTTGTTAAGCCCTTTGTGAGCAACTGATGCAATCACTCAGACCCCACTGGAAATGTCCAAGAGCCAGGATGTGGTGTTTTGCAGAGACGAAAATAAATTAGAAATATTTGCTTTGTCTAAGTGAAATGCACAAACCGAAGCCGAGTAGGTGGGTGTCTTAATCCCGTGGCATGCACCAGCACTACAAGTAAAACACAATCTGTGATCAAAAGAGATGTCAATACCTTCATCACTGATGCTCTCTACCTGAGCTGTAATCTCACTATTAATAAGACAAGCACTGTGTGCTCAAACACGTCGATCTTTGATGGTGTGTGGATGTCAAACCATCAAACAAGATTCGTGGAGGAACATGACATCAGCCACCTCAGATTTTCATAACAGACGAGTTAAAACCCCCAACAACAACCGCGTCTGTACTGCGGCGTGTACAGTAGGAGCAATGTTGAAACGAACACCCTGTTGTTTACTTGAATAAGAAAATTCCAACAAAACCAAACCAATGTCTGATTTGTGTAGATCAAACCAGTTTGAAATTGCAACCACAGCAAGTCGCTGACTTGCTGTGGTTGCAGTGGTTATATCAGTGGTAATCATTTACTCCAAACATGGCGGTTCGTAATTTTGAACATTTAAAGGAAGAGCCGCTGTGAACCAAAAATGGCTCAAAGAGGTGAAGAAATCTATTTTCAGAAGAAAACTGGATTAAGGTGTGTGACTTCATAAACACATATGTATGAATATGTATACTAGGTGTTGCTATGTGGATTTCCAAGATTAGTAAAAATTTATTCAATTAAACAAATAGTTGATTAGGTCAAATTTTTAAAATACCTAAATAAAATAAATGGATTTGATACTTGAGTTTCCATTTGAATTCTATTTGTATTTTATTTATCGTAATTTCAAGAATAAATGACAATTTTTACTTTGAAAAATAAGGTAAGCAGAATGCTTTGATTAAACAATAAATTGGCTCACTGGAATCTTTAAGAATCTTTTAGAAAACTCTCTACAGCAACAAATAAGGGGAAAAAAAGGTCTTTTTTTCTGACATTTATGGCAAAAATTTAAGCCTTTTTGTGACTTGGGCTCCACACATGTTTTTTCAAATTATTAATATTTGGAAAAGGACTAAAATATTGTGACCTAATATTAAGTCAAAAGCAAACACTATTAAAAAGTTCAATGTGATGCAAAATGTTTATTTTTCATAGGCTTGATGCTTAGAAGAACCTGAAAATGAATAAAAATATGAGTTTCAAACTTTACAAACAAGGATAAAACACCAAGCTGAAGTCATAAACAAGCAATGAAAGCATCTCGTCCCACTGCCAGAAAAGGCTGCCCTTGAACACACACTGAGGATGACCTCCAAGTGACAGCTTCAGAGAACTTGTTACACCGTTCACAAAGGCTTCAGCTTCAATGCACATTGGAGTCATTTATTTATTATTCGAGGCAAAAACATGCAAGAAAAAACAAGTTTTCTGTACAGCTGTATTTTTTTTTACCATTAAATACACTTCTAGTTTAAGGTTTGCTGGTTTTTAAATACAGATGAAACTGGCATATTACATGATGCTTAAATAACTGATTACAGCAAGCATCACACTGCCTGATCTGCACTGAAGAGGTGTCTCTTTGTTTCCGTTTGCTCCACTCAGACCTCTGATAGTCACTCTGTGTTTTTCCAAATGTATTTATTGGACTTTTATTTTGGTAGCGTGAGCTTCAGTGGGAAATGGGGGTCTGTGTTCCCTAGTCCAGAACTGAGGGGGATTTCCAGAGTTCCCTCCTAAACAGAAACAGACCTCAGAGGGATTATTGTCAAGTGCTACTTTCATTTAAGGCTAAACAGTTGAAACTAATGTTCAAAAGATTCCTTTAGAAAACCAGGTTTTGTGTCTGTTATCATTAAAAACATGTGCTGTGGAAAAACAATGCTGCAGCAGAAACAATAATAAGTCTGCTCTATCAAGTGCCACTTAAATCACAGCTTTTTTTTTTTTTTTTGGCTTTTGCAATTTTTCATTGTTTGGCAATTTCAGGTAAGAAATAATACAGTCTTCCAAGGGTTTTTATGAGCTAATCATGAGTAAATTGGTAATAGTTGTAATCTTCTCCTTTGACTTTCTGATCAGGAGTGTACGGATTGGTCAAGAATCAACTGGAAATCTCTACAACGGCTACATTCTTTAAAAACACACTTCCAGAAATCCAAACTTGTATCTGGAGAGAGTTGAAGTTCACCAAGGTTTCCCGTTGTCACCGATTCTGGTCATAATCTTTATGGACAACATTTCTAGGTGCAGTCAAGGTATTGAGGGGATCAATTTTGGTTCTGTTGGCTTAATTAGACTGCAATCTCCAGCTTTCCCTGGAGAAGTTCACAGCCAATTATGAAGCAGCCAAGATGAGAATCAGTACAAAATGTCCAAAACATTGTCCTGATCCAGAAAATAATGGCCTGTCTTCTCCAGCTTGGAGATAAGGTGCTGTTCCAAGTGAAGGAGTTTAGGTATCCTGGGGTCTTGTTTAAGAATAGCGGAAAAATGGAGGAGGGTATTGATAGGCGGATTGGTGTGGCAAGTACAGTGATGTCTAAGATGTACCAGTCTACAAAGACAGAGCTGAGCCAAAAGGCAAAGTTCTCGATTCATCAGATGATTTATGCTCCAACTCTCATCTATGGTGATGAGCCCTGGTAGTGACCAAAGGAACAAGATTGTCAATACAAGCGACCAATTCAGTTTCCGCTCCAGGGTGTTTGGGCTCTTCCTTAGAGATAAGGTGAGAAGCTGGATCAACTGGGAGGAGTTCAGCGTTGGGGCTGGCCTGGCAACGCCTTGAGATTCCTGTCTGGTGTAGTTTTGTGAATAGAATAGAATGTAACTTTACACCAAAAACATAAATCCATAAGTAATAGTGTAGGAAATGGGAATAAAACTGTTTGCTGACAGGCCCGAATGGAATAAAGATGTTATGAAATGAGAATGTGTGGATATGAAAAGGCAGTATAAATTGGTAAAAGTTAAATCCAACAAGAGTTGGTGCACAAAATAACAAAAGATTCATTAAATGATTTATTTTTCAAATCACTCGCTCATTTAATGCATATAAGCACATCTGCTCTGCAAATTTGCAACATAATTCAAGTTGCAGTCAGACTCCTAAAACTTAGCATCTCCTCATTAATACTTCAGTTGTGATTGAATTCCATAATTAAAAGCTTATTTACACAGGCAAAGCACAAGCTATGAGGGAAGAGAAAAAGAGTGTTGGCCAACAAAGAAAGAGGCTCAGCCTCCATTAGCTGATGGCTAATTTATAACCCTTTCTGCTGCTAAATATGATGTCATTACAGCTTGCACATGAATCAAGAAAGGAAGCTGCACACACAGCTGTCACTTTTCCCCATAACCCCCGCCCCGCTTCGCTGTAAAACGCTGTCCTGGTCACCTTGGGAGGACATCAACTGACTGCAGATATTATCTCCACCGCAACAGTGTCAGAAAATAATTACTTACAGATTCGTCTGTCTTGAAAACCAAACGAGTCAATCCTAGGAAAACAGATTAGGAAGACTAATAATTAGGATGTGATGTTTTGAGAGAGGGGAGAGGTGTGAAAACAATAATCCCAAATCACATCATTAGTGGTTTTATCAAACTTAAACTGGTTATTACGTATTTAATTAACATGCATGTATGTTTGATGGCACTGTTAGGTGCATGACACATGTGTAACAGGAGGTTCTTAATGTATTGCTAAGTGAATTCTGAGAAATGAGTTTCATTTGTTTGAATTTTTGAGTCAGTGTTTTAATCTTCTCACTTTAATCATCTGCAATAAAGTGTGTTCTTGGATCTGACCCCCGAGACTTCCTGAAAGGGACATTATCCAGGATGTATATGGTGGCATTAACACAACTCTGCAGTGGGTGTTAAGAGCTTGTTTACTAAAGCAGATTGTATGAAATAGATCCATGTAATTTCGTCTTGCTGCAGGCTGCTCATAAATAGAGTAAAATTACACATGAGATGCTGTTAATGTGGTTACAGTCAATGAAAGACTGACACGATTTTCTATCTCTAAAACAAACACTTTAATTTGAAAGTGTGCTTTTAATGTACTGACACCATTCAGAATAAATGATCTTTAAAACCTTTTTATATTTTTAACTGCATCATATTTGACTTATACATTGCACACAAAGTACCACAATTCACATTAAAAAACTGTTTTCTCTTTGCTCACAACGGCTCTCAGGGAAAATATTTTCAATAAAGACAGAAAGGCAGCGTATAGATTGAATCTAAGCCTAATATATTTTAATGAATAGCTATTTCCTTAATAGGGGATAGTTGCATAATGGCAGAATACGTTTTATTTGTGTCAACACTGAGAAAATAATAGGTACAACATGTAAAAAAAATAAATAAAGGCTGAAAGTTCTCATATGTGAAAAGCTGACCTGTAACAATTACCAAAAATCAGCCTGCAGATAATAATAATCAATCATTTAACTGACCGTAGCAGCTCCACACAAAATCCTGTCAAGAAGCAGCAGAGTTAAAAAAAACAAATGGGATGATCAAATTTGATCGGTGTTGTTCCCTTTTTGACAAATAAAGAGAAACAGTAGGAGGGTCGTGTCAGAGAGATGCTGATCAGCCGAAAACTCCCACACAGCTTTTAGGCGAGGTCTTATCAAGATAAAACAAGTGAGGACAAAGGTTGAGCTGGACTTTAAATTAAAGAGTTACTGTGTGTTTCATGTACCTTCCTGATCTGATGCATTATGCAACCCATTAGTTATGCAGATAATTAATGGGTTACGTTTTGTAACCCATTAATTATCTGTTTAGACAGAATAAGTACTGTAAAGTCTTGAAATTGTATTATCTCACTGTCAGCTGATTTGAAGTTTGTCCTAATTATGTTTCTATATGCAAACAAGAGAGCAAAACTATCTGAAGCATCATAAAAAAAAAAAAACAAATAGTAGAAAAATTGTATTTCCTTTATTCCTGGCACATGATCCATCATGTCTGCTAGGATGTCGACTGCAGAAATGACATAAAAGCAAAGAATCGAGGATCAGTAAATATTTCTTATTTCTTAACTGATGTGAAAAGCAAATCAGCAGGAAGAATATCTTGTTCCATATTTGTATAATTGTAATAAACATTAGTTTAATATCAATATTGTATACATCTTTTTATTTATGCTAATTCTTAATTTTTATATTACTGTTTATTTGTATAAGTTACCATTTTTATTTGTTTATTTAAATTACTACATACAAATATTGACTGATCTCTACTATTTGTTTTACTCATTTATTTATTGGCATTCCCACTTATTTAGCTGGTATTTTATTAATTTTTATTGCTACCCATTTATTTCATTGCATGATTATTTATTTACATATTTATTGACCACTAGCTATTTATTCATGTTGCTCAAGTACCCATCAAAAGAAGTTACAACTTCTCAGTTCATTTGAATGTATTTTTTTTATTTCATTTATTTTCCATTTATTCCTTTTATTCATTTTTTCCATTTCATATTAATCTACGACAGGGGATCTTACACACCTACGCAATAATATTCATATTTTACAGTCATGTGTCGGCAACAACACAGGAACACATTTTAATTATGCAGATCAAGATTTTAACCCAAAGCAAGAACTAGAGGCAACAATAAGTAGAAGAGTTTTTAAAAAGCATAAAAGCAAAAAGAAGAGAAATTCAGGAGCTGATGGATCTCACAACCATAAGAAAGTATGAAGATCACAGATTGGTGTTGAGGAAAATCCAAGTCATGTGCTAGACCTGGCCCGAAACTATGAACCTTTAAAGTTAAAATGTGAAGCAGCGGAACGTCACAGTTGATGAAAATGGTAAAACAACAACTCCCTCTTCAGGGGTTCTGATGAGTTTGATGGGAGACCTGGATGTTTGCCAGCCTGCCACTGAAACATCTGTCTGCTTATCTATGCCAGATGTTTACATTTGTTGTACCTCCCCGCCCAGATGTGTGTATACCTTTAAAAGACGGCACAAGTGAAATAAATGCAGCAAAGAAGCTGTAAGAAAATAAGTGAGACAGAAGGCGGGGCTGCGTGAGTGTGTGTGTGTGTGTGTGTGTGTGTGTGTGTGTGTGTGTGTGTGTGTGTGTGTGTGTGTGTGTGTGTGTGTGTGTGAAAAGGGCTGAAGCCGAGTCCCCACCATTGTGTGGGGACAGACAGTGTCAAGTTTCAAGCAAAACACAGAGCCGGGGGAGAAAATAACAGGAGTTCATGTTACTGTGACTGTCTAGATCTGACAGATAAATGGGGAGCCAATGAAATGTAGAGTTGAGGTTGATTTTTCCACCATGTTTTTAAATTAAAGTGGATAGTGAAAACAGAAATACATATGGCCGTATTTCTTTTATAGGTAGTAAAATATATATTAAAGAACAATAGTTGATATATTGTTGGCAAAATAAACTTGGGTCCTGGTCCAGTGTTCTTCGTCACAGTGCCTGCTGCAACTGTAAATACATGCATTTAAGCTCATAATCCTTTGTACACCGGGGTGATTTATATTTAAAATTATTTTCATTCCATGAAAAAGTTTGTTTCTGATAAGAAATGAGACGTCTGAAGTTTAAAGACCTGTTTGATGTTGCTATGATCTTCTGCTCCAACCTCAGATTATTTATTACTTCAGGTCATGAGCTATTTTCTTATATCCATGTCCTGATGTTTAACAATTTTTCTTTCTTTTACTGCATCCTGTTATGTCTTTCCCACTTCGAGGAGTGTTTAAGAACAAAGTAGAAAGAAAAATGAAGTCTTAACACAAAAGTTATCCACATTTAGTTCATAGAAAGTATTAGGTGGTAAAATGGTGCTAATGATTTATAAAAAATAAAATGAGTTCTGGAAACTTTTCCCCCAATGAGTAAATATATTAATTGCAATTTCTCATATTTTAAAGACATTTTACAAGAATGCAGTATTAGTTCAAGTATTTGTCTTGTGCTGTTTACAGAGCCTTTTGCACTACTTTGGAAAACATCAAGTTGTCTGAGCTTGAGACATAAAGTCTCTTTTTATGTTTTTATGCATTTTTTCGTTCATCTTCTGCGATGAAAGTGACCGAAAAGTTTTCTTATTTCACTTTAGATGATAAGAGTCATCATTTAGTTTCCCTTTAGGTTGAATACAGTATTGAATTGAAATAAATCCAGTTTTTTTTTGGAACACCAACGTGTTCTGTCAAATGTTTTCCGCACCTTACGGTCACAAAATATTTTGCTTTAAAATAAGGTCACACTATAAAAAATAATAAAATATTACAGCATAAAAAGTACACTTTGCCTTTCATACAAAACTATTCTGAATATTTACCAGATTACTTTTTCTATTTTACATTCAAGTTGGTTTCAGGTCAAACCTGAAGAATCTGAAAAACATTCTTCATTTTTAGGTCACAAGCTTTCAAATTACAACACTAAATGTAGAAAATGAGCGACATCAAATGGAGTCTCTACTTTGCCAAATACAGAATTAATTACCTGCATAAGGTAAAGAAAGTTTTTAATTTAATGTAAAGTCAGGAAAAAAATCTAAAGAATTTCTAAAACAATCCTAAAATGTATTTTTTTTTTCCTATGCCTACAGCTAACTTTGTCCTAACTCTGGCTAAATGGGCCATGGTCAGTCTTTGCACACACAGCTATGCACACAGTCTGGCAGAGCCGGTTTCCATGTCACCCAGAACACTATCAATCATTTCTAATAAAGGCAGCTGAAATGTGGGGAGGGTAACAGGAATCCCCCTGAAACACAGGCCAGCGCTGCCGAGAACACCCAAAATCTTCTCCAGCTCCTCTTCCTCCCTGTACCCCTGCCAGACTCACTTTCTATAATCTCAGTATCTTTCATGCATAGCAAACCTTTTCCTCCCTATACACACTTTGTGCTTGTTTGACATATTTGCCACAGATCTGAGCTGTACACAATAAGAGAGAGAAACTATGTTTATGAAGAGCTGGGAGAGCGTTTTGGTTGGCTTGCTTCTTTGATATTGCTTAATTCAGGGAGGTATTCTCATTTATAACAATCGTCGGACTATGCAGCCTATTTCTTTCTCAATAAGCTCTAATAAATCTGAAAGCTCTGATTTCTATCTGTCACATAAACAGTATCAAACCAAAGTATATCTGCTTATGAAACCCAGCTAACAACCATAAAGGGTAGATGAGTCTAAGTAGAAATATATCCAACTTCACTCAACGTTTTAGCAAACAAAAACCCTTTCAAACACCAGCATCCAGTCTTAAATACATAATGTGTTGCATTTAAACATCAAGTTGCCTCAGTTTTCTATGGTATATATCAAAGAAATTGCTATGCATAACAAGTCATATAAAGGCAAAGATTGAATGCAAAGTCTAGAAAAGCACTGCCAACAGCTGCAGAGAAGTGTTTGTTGTAAATGTGAGCACATGGCATGGAGGAAAAAATGGTTTTATGGCTGCACCAGGAATTTTATGGCACAAAGAGAAAGCGTGCTAAATGTATATTTTAGCTCTGTCGTTTATATATTTATTGTTGCTGGTCAAACAACAGCATTCACATGCCAGTATTTCCTTTAACATTATAGTTAAGTCACTTAAGGTTGCCTTTACTATAGAACAAGTCCATAACTTTGGTGTCTACATACATTAGTCTTCTCTGCTCTTTGTATTATATAACATACACTAGGATTGTGTCACCAGCAAAATTTAATAAAAATTCTACTCTTTCAAAATAACTAAAGTACTTTCCTTGTAGTTTAAAGTCATGTTAATAAAATGCCAGAAAAAGTTGTGGAGTGAGTAGAGATGTCTGACTTTCTAGAGTCCCATATGGCTTGATGTTTTAACATGTACCCATTGAGGTTCTTTAACCCATTGAGGTTGAAGTGGGGATCCGGTGGATCCCACGTGGACCTTTTACTCCGGGCGGAGTCACACTGACCTCACATGCGCTCTTATTAGTTTTTTCTTTCATGGTTTGGGGAACCGACAGGCTGACACCCCTATTGATTACCCGTTGTCCGACTGTGACATCTGCTGATCAAGGAAATATTTAATAAAAGCTTAAACATCGATATTGATTAAGATAATAATTTTGTCCATGCCTCTGTTTAGTTAAAGTGCTTTAAATTTTGACATGTTTACAGAGATCATGTATTGAAAGCCTCCATTACAGACTACATATAACTTCAGAACAGCTTTATCTTCCTACCCGTAACAACATATTGATGCAACTGGTCTCCAGCGTGATGGGACATGAGCAACAGACATCTTTTCCCTCAGACACTAAACTGTGACCAAAATGGTTTCTTTCAACACTGACAAAGGGGCTCCAGGAAGAGATGTCAGGATACCCCCATCCAGACTTGATACATTGTACTGAAACATGCAAAAGAGGTTGGTTTTAAGTTACAGTACCTATGGGACTCGGTGAAATTACTAACCTAATCTAACACTAACTTTGCAGTTAAGAGTGGAAGCAGAAATGCCATTGTTTAATTTGAACTTGAATTTACCTCAGTGTTGTAATTATAATTTTTAATTTGTAAGATCTTCCTGTCAGATTCTTGTTTAAACAAATCAAGAAGACTAAGCTAATAAGTCACTCTACTGAACTTTTGAGGTTCTGTAACCTAGTACTGTAACCAGGATAAACCATTCTAATGAAACTGGGATTGCTTGGTTCAGACCACAGCAGTACTTTGTGTTGGTCTATGACATATCTAAAAAATAAAGAAAAGAAAAAAAAAAAGAGAAGAAATGCACTAATCTCGCAGCTGCAATGTGAAAACATGAAAAACATCAAAGGGCACGAATACTTTTGCATGATACTCCATGCTATTAAATCTTTGTTTTGTTTTTCCTGAGGACAATAAGTGAGTGAGATATCTATTGTACCAACTCCTCTCTCTATGTACATCTGAATAATCCCTTTTTTGTAGACACAAAACCACACCAACACATTCTTCTTAAGCCATTTAAATCCTGAACACAATCTCCTGCACTAACTACAGGGTATTGGTTATTGAATTTGCTTCAAGCACTCGATCACAAATGGATAACAATGGATGATGAAGCCATTATGGTTATTGGCAGCCACACTTATGGTCAGCAGGTTTTAGTTGGTTTTCTATAAAAATAAACTCAAACAATCACTCAAAGATTAGACACAAAAAACAAATGACTAACTGAAAATGTTAAGTTTTTAACAACTACCAGACAGTTACAGGTTAGGCCCTCAGGTAAGAGAAGAAATGTGACATGACTTAGCTATAGCCAAACACACTTTATATGTCAGTGTATGTTACTACTGTATGTGTTTGCACAGTCTACAGTGGACCAGATATCAGTGTTGTTTTCCTTTGTATCTGTCCTTTCCTGTTGTGCGAACAGTGAGCGCCCCTCCGTTCAGGAAACAGACAGATGTGTTGACGTTCTGATACACAAGCAAGTCTCTTTCTGTCATGCACCTCTTACGATGCACTGTAAAAAATCTAGAAATAAAAGAAAAAAAAAACAAGCAAACTGTCTTTTAGCCATTAAATTAATGATAAGGTCACACAAATCTTCAATGTCCATGAAAACAAAGACAAAAACACGCCCCTCTTTCCTGCTTTTCCTCTAAGCCCATTTCTTTTAAATCTAATAAGCATTTTCATGCCAATCACCCCTGGGAGATGGAATATGCACCGACAAAAAGCCAGCTCAAACACCTCTGCTCCTATAAAATTGGAAATTAGATTATATATGTAAACAAAGATGGATGCACAGGGGAATAGCAATGATTTCTACTTGGACCTACCAAGTTAACTTAATAAATGCACCAAGAAATCTGATTTAAAACGCCTTTCAGATGCCATTCCCCCCCCCAACATTGCCATAAAATAAAATGATTTTCACATCATCTAAGCAAAGTATTTTTGAGTTGCACTGACTCCCTCGTGACCTTAGCAAGTGAGTGAGTATTAAAATCTACTTATTACAATATTTGAAGGACATCTATGTGTCACGCATGCTGATTTATAATATACACAAGAACCTTCTGCGGTAGTCAGAACTTCTGCATAACAGCTAGAAATGTTAATCATATATCTTTTATCTGTCCATGTATTAGAAATCTTCAAAGAATCTTCAAAGTCTTGAGATGGAAAAAAAATGATCTTGGGCACACATTTTTTCCAATCCAAGTTATCCCAAGTAGCTGGAAATTACACTTTCTTTCCAGTACTAAAAGTTGGACAGTTATTAAAATTTAATTTTAATCCAAAAGTGCAAATAATAATAAAATAAATTCTGACTGATGAGACAAGAGTTGCTCAAATTATTTATGGAAACAGAAAGTAAACCATACAGGAAATGCCTTCTAAAATATAATTTATATTTCAATTTTTGTATGTTGTTTTCAAACAAAAACATTATTTCACATTCCAGGGTTTCTCTTATAAGCCTGGCGGGCCACCAGGCTTTACTTGTGCCCCCACCAGGCTTAGCATTGTAAATTTATTTTAGTTTTTTTTAATGATTGCCTCTTTAAAAGACTTCATAGTTGGTGTTTGGGTATTAATCTTCCAATAACGCATAACTGTCAAGTGATATTTTCAAATCTGTCAACTATAAACATGTTTTACCTCAAAAACAAAGCGGGCAGCTGGATGACTGACCTAGCAACCCGAGCAACGGGCTTTGCAGGTTTTCTGGGGGAAATCCTGCATTGTGTTTTCACTGTTAAATTGTGGAAATTTTAATATTGATTTTTATTCCTATATCACAGCCCTCATGCCATCATATTTAAGGGTTAAATGTGTGGGTTGAGTGGGAGGATATCTACATCTGAGAAGACTGAATAAATTTTATATATAAACTTTAAAAAATAAAAAAATACATTTGTGATTTATTCAGAGTCCATGTATTCTTCTTAGATTTTCTTTTATCTCTAATGTAGACATATGAGGACAAAGAACAAGCCAGACTGAGAACCAATGGTTTTATTCATTCAGATGAAGTGATGGTAAAGCATCTGAAAGAAAACTGTTTTCACATAGTGTGAGTTTATTGAGGAAAAAAGCTGCAGGGCAGAGAAAGGGCCTTCAGTGAATGTATGTGTCAGAGTGATGTACTGTATATAAGTCCCGATTTGTTCCTATTTCGTATGAAATAAGAGATGAAAGTGAATGATCTTCCTTGCTGCATTCTGCCTTTTAATAAGCCTTTTGACTGACACGTGTGCATGCTTCAAGACTGTGTCCTAGATTTCCAATGCAGGTAAGGGGCTCCTTTATGTATTCCGACCTTTGAAATGAGAGTGAAGACTTATAAACCCATCTGGATCAGTAGACTGATGGATAGAGGGTCCATTTAATGCAAGCCTCAGGCTGTACATCATATAAAAACACCAGAAAAAGGAGTCTAGTTAATCCTCTACACTGGTGAAAAAATCTTTCAAACTTATCCGAATCACATATTTACATCTAATCACTTTAGCCAGCACATTGTATCTAGTTTTCTAAATGTTTGCGCAAAAGTCAAATATAATTAGTCTAAAACTTCTATGTCTCAAACACTGAGTTTTTTTCCTGTGCCATTGCACATTATGCTCATACGTTACATTCACTTGACTACTATGGGTGTACATGTAATATCTGCAGCCTGGATTTCTGGATTGTGTTAGTATGCAGGTGGTGTTGCTTGGGTCTGTTTTTCTTTTGTATGCACATGATTTTCCTTGAACTGAGCCAATCCCTTTTGTAGGTGCTATGCTTGCAGCTCAGCATGGTTTGTCCTGGTGCCTGAATCAAAAAGGAAGATGTAGACAAACTCCTAAACCTACACTAGACACGCTAAGGACAGGCAGACAATCTGAGCTTATATTTATTTAATCTTTCTGATATTATACAACTGAAACACAAAGCAGAAACTAAAATCCCACCACATAAAAAGGCACGTTCGCTCAGATTGAGTTCACTTTATAGCCCTCTTATTGAAAACCAAACAGTTGCGCCTTCATTTGGCAACACAATTTTTACTAACTGGTTTAAAAAGGAGTTCAGAACGTTTTAGATACATCAATATATCATATATTTAAATCAATGGAATAGACAAAGTGAGAATGTAGTAGTCACAATTCAAGAAATACTTACAGGTATGTAGTTTTATTACGCGGAATAGCCCATTGTACTCAAATCCCCGTAAGACGGGAGTAATATCCAAATTATACAAAAAATATTTCAAACCTGTCTGGTTTGTCTACTACCGATGACCTCAAAATATCCAGGCAGAATGATCTAGGAGGGAGATTTGTGAACAACGGGAGACAATTCACAGTTCCTTAATATGCGCAACAAGCGGACTTCTGCAATTCAAAATAAACAAAACAGAAACGTCACAAAATATTCCCTTCAGTTGACCTTTCATGTGACAAGTGTGGACTTGTTCAAGTGAGTCATATGTTCTGGAATTGCCCAAAGGTTTTAATTTATTGGAAAGATATTTTTGAAACTTTCAAATACTAAAAAAAAGAGCAACATAGAACATAGTAAAGAATCGCATATGTCTGCCTACAAGCAAGAAGATTTTACTCAACTAGCGACAACAAGTAGTCCCAACTTGTAGAATCATTTGTAGGATGTTATGAAGCATTTGAAGCTGGAGAACATAAGGTTTTCATAAAAAAAAACAGAACAAAAAGTTTTATAAATATGGCAGACAGTTATTTTAAATGCCACATAAAGTATGATGATGTAAATTAGAGCTATTTTTTTAATCATAACTCAAGAAAGTAATTTTATACTTCAAAAGTTTCTATTTGTGCTATTAGTATTATTTTTTGTTATCAGAGCTTACATTCTCTCTGGATGTAAATGTAACTGTGTGTGTATGTTTATGTAAATGGGTGGTTGTGTGTGGATGTGAATTTGTACTGTTAACGGTACCATTTGTATCATGATCCTTTTGACTTGTATATTACCGATGAACTAATTTACTGAAATACTTGATATATGAAAATAGTTGGTGTAACTGGATATACGCTGTTTACAACTTCTGCTGTATGTTAAGTTAAAAAATGTTTGTCACTGTAAGACATTAAGTGAGACACACGACTATGAATGTATTTAAATAAGGCTTCTCAATTGTGCTGTATCCTAGTAGTGCATCATTTAAAAAAGAAAAAAAGAAAAATCAGGCAAAATCTAAAGAGGAGAATTACATACTCTGGAGTCTGGTTCACCCTTGGGCATTATTTCCATATGCCTGAGGGTGCCACAGTCACCTGTTCAAAAAAAGCTATATGCAAGTGTAAAAACGGTAGTAATGATCAGTCATCACACTGTTCAGGAAGGAGAGGATTCTGTTCCCCCAAGGTGACAGTTTTCTTTGTGTGAAATGTGCAGAACAAACCAAGAAGATACTGGCTGAAGCTGGTAAGAGTGTCATTATCCACAGGAAAACAACTCCTCTACTTACACTCAGAGGAAATAGCCATTATTACAAAAGAAACATAAAAGGACAGACTACAATTTAGAAATAAGCTAAAGGATAAAGACCCTAATTTTTGAAGACATGTCCTCTGGTCTGATGAAATTATAACTAAAGTGGTTGACCATAATGACTAAAGGGGGAAGCTTGAAAGCTTGAGAATCCCCTCACAATGATGAAGCACAGCAGTGGCAGCTTCATACTGAGTGCACGCTTTGCTAAAAGAGGAACTGGTGCATTTTACCAAAGAGATGGTATCACAAGTAGAGACCATTATGTGGACATATTGAGGCAACATCTAAAGACATCAGCTAGGAAGGTTAAAGTATAGATGGGTCTTCTGAATGGACAATGACTAAACATGCAGCCAGAGTGGCTAAAATGTGGATAAATTACAAATAGATCAACTTTTTGGGGTGGTGACCATAAAGTTTAGATCACAGTAGGGAGTAAGGTTGGATAATATGGACTTAAAAGTTTATCATAATATTTTGTGGTACTATTGTGATAATTCATAAAAGCTAAGATAATTTATAACTTCTTTATAGGCAACCTTAAAGCTGTGACTTCATGGCACAGCAGTCAGCCCCACAAACACAAATACTGCTCCATTTATAATTGGCTTGTTTAGGACACCAGTCACATAAAGAAGTGTGATTTATATCAACAAACTACTCACAGCAATTGCATTTAGTATTTTCTAATGTATTGATATTTATTGATACAAGTATATTGAACAGATAGTGGAGAATATACTAAAACTAACAATCCTGATAATACAGACAGCTTTAGGGTTCTTTAAACATCGTTAAGTGGAATTTATCACAACAATCAATCGAAAATTCTTATGATAAGAAATCTATCACAACAAATGACAAACAATATGATTAACCCCCACCTCTACCAGTGAGGGAACAATATTATAGCAACTTACTGAGAAGCTTAAAGAACAATACTGAAATGTTTGGCCCAAGTCAAATGGCTTAAAAAGTAGTTTTAAAAAATCCCTTCACTTAACACTTTTTTTTAAGTGATCCTTAATGACATAAAACAGAAAATGTTAATCTCAAGTTAATTTTGATCAATTAATTACATAGATTTTAACATAAATTATTTTTAATCACAATTTATTTTTTATCTTTTACATGCAAAAGTCCTGAGTGGGAACCTTTGTTGTGCGTTTCTGGTTCGCCTGTAAGTCTGACGCACAAGTATCATCTGCAGACAAAGTGATTGAGAGAAAGCCCCTTCTCTTGACCCACCAGGGGTTAATTTTTGCTTCAAATAATTATCTAATAAGATTAAAAAAAATAAACATTTGTTGTTGAGCTAATATGTAAGTGTATTTAATACTTTATCAGTAAAAATGAGTTTATTTTGTCTACATATGGTTTTCTTTTAAAATGCATTTCATTTTGATTAATAAATTGCAGACCCTGCAATTAACTTGATTAAAAATTTTAATCAAGTCTCACCACTACATAAAAATACTGTAAGACATATAAATCATCTCTGCATTAGTTGTTTAAAAAAAAAATCTAATTTTTCAAAAACAAATGACTCTAGGATTAATTATGGAGACATGTTCAAAATGCAAATCATTATAATGAGAGAGAAGAATCCACAAAAAAAGGTCAGTAGGAGCACAGATAACCCTTCTCTCACACACAGAGTCCAGTGGGTTTCCCCTGAATTGATGTTGCTGTATGCCACTAATGAGTGGAGGGAATACACAAGATCTCACTGCTTCGAGCTACTCGCTTGGTCTTGCGTGTGTGTGTGCAAATCAGAAAATGTGTTATTTTCGGGAGAAGTTTGACTCTGCTCACATCTACAGTATACATTTGCAGGAGCACATGAATTTGTATGAAACCATGTGTCAAATTGCCAAATAATTTGAACAAAGGTTTAGCAATATCAGCCAAAAGGACTTTCAGAGTTGCTTTAGGGAAGATTTGTTTTCCAACCCTTACTTCTTTCCTGTACTCCTTCAATCTTTTTCTTCTGTTTTTTTTTTTTTTTGTTTCATAAAGATTGTTCTTTCAGATGTAGCCTGAAGTCATCAGAGGGATTAGGAGAGAGGAATGAAGCATCTGAGCTCTGTCACATGTAAGTATCAGGTGATGGGTTTCCCAGTAGATCCATTAGGTCATTTTTCTGGCAGTGCTATAGCACAATATGTTTGTGTTACCATCAGATTTATGGGTCACGGGGAATTTTGTCAGTACATACTTTTTACTGAAGCAAAAAAAAAAAAATAAAGCAGTATATCATAGAAAGAAACATTGTTTTAACAACAAAGAAAAAAGTTACAGAAGCACAAGTTCTCATGTGCTATACAAATAAACTTGATTGACTGATCGATTGATTGATTGATTGATTGATTGACATGGTCTTGAAGTCAAATAAAATTTCAAATTATTCCGCCATAATAATTTTAAAGAGTGTTCTTCAGTTTTTCTTATTCATCTTTAAGCCAGTATCAGCCAAAAAGCACCTTGTCTTCTCAAATCAACATAGTACGTACTGCACAGAGGTTGACCCAAAAACTTTCATGAGTTGCTTCCAAACCACCAAAATATTGGCCATCAGCGAAGTTTGTTTAACCAGTTTTTCTAAGAACTGTCTATTAAAGTTAGGGGCTGGTTTTAATGAACAGAAGCTTTGTGCTCAGACTGACGAAGGAAGTTTTCAGATTTCGATCAGAAATATGTTAATGGCCAGTGTTGTGAAGTAACGAAGTACAAATACTTTGTTACTGTACTTAAGTACAATTTTCGTGTATCTGTACTTTACTTAAGTAGATTTAATAATGGATACTTTCGACTTTTAC
>CAEFZX010009693.1:0-41180 GCA_903066825.1 Alfaro cultratus | reverse complement strand
GCATAATTATATTTCACCGTAAAGCTGAAAAATGTATTACTGTACCTCCAGTGAGGCTTCGTAACTCCAGAACTTCTCTTTCAGCGTTTTGCAGCCTGGTCTCCAGAAAAGTAATTTTTTCTGCCATGTTTACAACTTTCTCCCCCAGTTCTCCCACTTTTTGAGTCACAGAGCAGATGTTACAGCAGCTAGTTGAGCCTGCAACCTGATCAGTTCCAGGATCAGAAAGACAGAATCCAAATGCTAAGATCAGAACAACAATCTTCTTCATGTTTGTTGCTTTTGAGTCTCTGCTCCTCTCCTCAGATGTGTCCAACCTTTTATGGCTGCTGGCTGCATGTGATGTTGCGTAAAAGCGGAAAAGCCAGCTTCACACATTTCCTGGAACTGGTGCATTTGTTTTTCATGTCATATTGACTGATTTTTTGGAAACCCCACTGAAATTCTAACGCTTTCCTACCACAGCAGGTAATTTACAAAGAAGTAGGTCAAATTATTATGCCGGTCAGTCTGAAGTATGTCTTAAAATATAGTTCTTGTTATAAGGACTACATGTCAGTTTTTTTTTTTTTCCCACTTTCTTTCAAGGTAGAAAGAAAAAAGTTCTAAACACACTCTTTGAGAATATTTCCAAAATCAAAACCGTGTTGTCGTAGACCTATTACCAAGTATGGATATCTGTGTTCAAGTATGGATATCTGTGTTCAAATACTAATTAGTTGGGAGAGAGAGGTCAACCGCACCCCTGGGGTCATTGTGCAACTTTTCCCATATGCAGATATTTTCCCCTTTTCTTTGAATGCTTAGTTAAATGGTAAAGATTACAAAAACAAAAACCTGACCTTTGTTTCTTTACTGGCATCATGCTTTGATCGATCACTGGACAACAACAGAGTTTTAGTTCCACTACAAGAAATCAGAATCAGCTCTCAAAGAACTTTTATTTAACAAAAACTTTTATTTGATGCATTATTATTGTCAGCAAAATAAATAAATATGTACAGAAATGTAAATAAATTATAATTTGGCTCAAAATAAATACAGTTTGAGTATGTTCAATTTACATATCAATAAAATATATAGGTGCGTGCAAACAGGAGAACTGGTCTCAGATGAGAGTCAAGTATTGACCGTAGTGAAAGCAGCACGATGGCTTGGTTTTGGTAATAGCCCGGGAGGATAAGGACACTGGAGAGGTCAGAGGTGGTTGCTTATAGCTGCACGACTCCTCAAGGAAGCGACTGGCTTGTTTCTGTAAAGAGTCGCTGCATGGGACTCGAAGGCACTGACCATTTGCTTTACAACTTCGTCGAAGAACACGGAGGCCAGCTGAGAATGCAGCAGAGACTTGAACTCAAAGGACACCTGCAGGAGACACAAAAATCCAAATGTTCAAGAGTTAAAACTTACAAATGATCACAAAAATCTGCATCCTTGGCATCTTTGAACGATATTTAGGCTTCGGAGGTTCAAGAGTATCAGAAGCCAAAGATTCTCCATGCTTAACACGTCAGGCTGAAATTGAACTAGATTCTGGTTAATCTTGGTGTAATCTGTGCCAACATTGAGGCTAAACTCCTGTCAGAAGCTCCTTAATACGCTACATTTACTGCTGCTGCATTCTTACACAACACCAGCATGATGCACTACACTAAATTTAGAGCATAATGAGATTTCATTCAACACTTCCTCTCAGCCAGTAATCCATTCACAACAGTACAGAAAGAATAGATCAAAAGTAAGACGCCAAGGAATGGAGTCTGATCTCTTAATTTCTTCCTTTAAATCAATATCCTAGCTCTTTTAAATATTTATAGCCAGTATGGCGATTTTCTGGTCTTTGCTTAACTCACAAAGAAGAAGAATTATCTTATTCACAGAAAAGTACTTACAAAGAAATCCACTTTGCAGGAGCCTGGGAGGTCTTTGGCTCCAGGGGCAAACCTCCACACCGTTTCAAGATGGCTGAAGAGTGACCCATCAGAGCACACCGCCTGATTTGGACACAAGCAATGTGTAAATGCTAAAAGTTAACAAGCTAATCACTACACTCATGAGAATTACTAAAAAGAAACATTTTGCAATATAAATGTAAATTAATGATGATTTAAAAACATTTAAAATTATAAAAATCCCAGTCAATCTAAGGACTTACTCTAACTTGGTGGTTAGGAACAAAAGTGAGCTCAGATGTATATCGCTCAGTGATGGGAGGGAAACCAATTTCAAGCTCTGCCCAGACGTTTCCCTTCGGTCCCTTCAGGATTCGAGACTTCTTGCACCAGGGAACAAAATACTTGTACTCCTCTACGTTGGCCACCACCTTGTACATTTCTTCTGGAGTGTACCTGGACACACAGTTACATAGCAAATTATCTAATTAATTTTAATCTCTATCTTTTAGAATGTTTCATGGTTTTGATATAGTTACAAAATAATAGATGGTAGCGTCAACATGATTATTGATTTTTACCATTACTATGATCATTTCAAACTGTTTAAATTGGTACTCACTCCAATATCCTGCTCTCCGTGTACTCCATCCTGCGGGTGATGATGGGAGCAGCCAGGTTGATGAAGGTGCGCCTGGTTGTCCTCATGGGGGATGCAGGGCAGAGCTGAAGGCTGGCTCGCCTTTCTGTCAGGATCCCACAAGAACCCAAGTGTCTAAAGTGGAAGAAAACATGCATTTCTGAGCACATCCATGTTAAGGTCTGTGGCTTATACTTCAGAGTAACTGCTTAGAGGATATTTACTTAATTCATTTATTCAACAGAGTAAACCACAAATTGAAAGAACTCTCTTTAATTATAATCTGCCAAGTTGGCAAATGTATGCTTTGAATTAATCAAATAAAACGTTATTTAAGCTCCTTCATGCACTTTCTATTTAATTAAGGAACAATATTTAAGGTGATAAAGCAAAATCACTAAAAGAAAATGAATGCTTAGGAGGAGCAAAGTGAACAGAGTGATGTAAGGGCATCGCGAGTGGAAAAAGTCGGACCCACCTAAAGTGTGCTCTTCTGCCGTTTCCACGTACAGCCCTTAAAAGTGTGCCGTCCTTCACATCCACCAGCGCCTTAAACAGCAGAGAAGTCGTTCTTTTGGTCATTCTGTATTTTTCCATCAAAATCCTCGTTTTACAAACCAACCGGTAAAACCATGCCAGCAGCTGCCGCGCGAGAGCTTTATACTCACTAAGGGGGCGTGGCGACGCTACCAAGTAAAGACATATCTTACGTAACGCGCTCCGTCATCGGTGTTGACCAATCAGAATACGCATGGGTGGTTTTTAAATGATACATTTTAAAAAGGTGGATATGCACAGAAATACTAGTTATAAATCACAATTTCAATGTTTTTGCAGCATAATATAAAAGACTGTCTAAGATAAAGTTTATCTTTGAATACATAAGTATGAGTAATTTATAGAAAACAGAGAAGAAAAATGTCAAAATAAAAAAAAATAATAAGTCACTTCTTTTGGTAGTAGGCTACTTTGCTTTTTTTGTTGTGCAGTTATGAATGTAATCTATGCATGGTTGGTCTGCTAATTAGATTTTTGATTTTTAATTTATAGTAGAACATTTTCAACTGAAATAAAAGCTGTTTTTATAGTCAAAAACTGACAATCACAAATTTTAATTTGCTTGAATTAAACCACCTATGAGATAAGAAAACATGAATGTACCAGCAAAGGATACAAAAACTGGTTCATTTTCTCATATTTTGACACTTATCCCATCAGCTGGGACTATGAACTTATACGATGCTCTGTGACGTTACTGTCCCTGCATATGGTAGTGGTTAACTATTATTGAGATTGGATAAACAATGTAATGAAACAGAATGTGACAAAACCTTTTTTGAAATGTCCTCTTCCAAACTCAACCGACCAATATCCGGCCCTGGATATAAAATTAATTTTGTCAATAAATACCTCGGTTCAGATACAAAACTGTTAGGGATAAAGAGTTTTGAAGTAAGACTATTTCAGGACATTTGTAGCAATAGTCTAGTAGGAAGGATCAACAACTCATCTGTTTGCCTTTAATGTACGTACATAATTACCTAAATCCTATAAAAGACAAAACAGGAAAGAGTGAATTGCAACTAAATCACATGGCGTTTGGAATCCAGTGTATGAAAGGCATTTAAAGAATTTTCCACTCAGGACAGAATGAAAGTCCAGCAGGTCAATGACCTGTACATGATGAACTTGTACTCTGATATGACGCAGCAGTAAAGGTCACGAAACTGATTGGAGTAATAATTAAACCAGACAAAAAAAAAAAAAGGTAGCACTCAAGTATTTGATTTATTTAAAATATCTTGAAAAAAATGTTGTCAAGTCCTCTCTCCAGACCGAATGTGAAAAATTACTTGTACTTGCAGCACCCTTAAATCCCAGGAATACAGATCCACATAATACATTGCATTCTAAAGAGCTCACATGTCTGTGCTTTTATCTTAAAGGGTTGTGAGCTAACATGGCCAAACTTAGAAGAATTAGAGCACCTGATCAGGAAAGGATTTGAGAGTCTCAGTCAGGCATGTCAAAAAATAGGTCAGATACGCAAGACGAAGAGTAGATGTACAGACAAGATAACCTGTCTCATGTCAGAAGAGGACAGGCTAATCCCCTGACTGAATTAAACATTACAGAGTGTACCACTGTCTACTGAGACTTTGATCCATGAAACCTTGTGCAACAATTTAATGTCTCAGCATTTTGTTCAAATATACCTTAAAATCAGTAAAATTCAGATTAGACAAATGTTTGTAAACATTTTTTGACTTCTAACCCTGTTTGATTCTTGCTGAAAGAGAAAGGAGTCGCAGGAACCCTTTGTTTCATATTACTTTGACTAAAAGTTCAACTGGATTTCTTTGTATTGTGTTTGCTTTGGCTGATGTCTTGTCACAGGCCTTTCACTAAGTACACTGAACATCTCATGATGCAGTGACGCAGTCTGTTTCTTCGAAACTTTGCCCCCATATTTGTGCTTTTAGTGTAACTGTCATGAATGCATGAACAAAAAAGAATATATATATCGCTTGTATAACACAGCCAAACTGTTATTGGTCAGTTTGGGTTGATAACTTTTGCTTTTATAAGTAAAATCTGCAAAATACACACATGCAAATACACATATACATACATGCATAATTTTGTACGTATGTGTGGATATTAATATAACGTGACACCCAATAATTATTCCGGGTTATGGGTCTTTACGTAGACCATCGTTCAGCCAGTTTTTGCTTCTTGCTTTAAAATGGGACAGTTTTTTTCCATGCGTTAAAAATAGCAAACTAGAGTTACATAGGTACATTTTTAGAAAATTTTCAGTTTCAACAATCTAATGCAAGAGCCTGGCATGAAGCACTGCAATCTCAGAGAAAATATGGAATGTGAGATAAAAGCTTTGTTGAAATAAACTAATGTAAAGGTTGTGGAATGACTTAAAACAATATACATAATCTTTATCAAATATTACTCTGCAAGCAATAACTCTCAGACAAATATAGAATGTGGAGTTGCATGTTTTTTGCAAACTCCTCTTACAAAACTCACTTCATCACCTTTGCCCCAGAAGCTAAAATTAGAAAAGCCAAACACTATTCTTTTCCCTTAGGCCAAAGTTTGCAGATAAAGTGTCTGCTTGAATGAAAAAGCAACATTTCTGCAGTTATTGGTCCTCATCTGCAAAAATGATCTTGCTCATAGCTTTGATGTATTCCATTCCATCTGGATCTGTGACCTTCAGTTTGGTAAAAGGTGGCATGACGCTGTTGGTGAAGTATCTGAATGCAGGACTGGTGGAATGGATGGCATCAAGAAATACCTAGAGGAAAAGAAAAACAAAGACTTACAAAAACTTACTCTTATTGGAAATGTAAAAAGTACATTTTCTTCAATTGTTTGTATAACATGAAACGTATTCACTTTATTTATGTGAAACTCAATGTATCTTTACACTGCTGGAACTTAGGGAGGGTTTAGAGATAAGGATGTAGCTCTCATCTGTTTTCAAGGTTTCAAAGATCTTGTCAAAATCTTTGAAGAGTAACAATGCTGCTGATCGGAGCAAGAAAGATGGGCAAAAAACATTTGCGAGAAGTATAAAAAGATAGGTATGTGTAGTTTTAGGATTTTATATAAGATTCTGAGGTTATTAAAGAGAAATTTTTAATGTGTGGATAGTGAGTGAAAGACAGGAAATCAACATAGGACGTTATTAAGGCACCACTATCTTGACTGAATGAGCAGAGAGGCACAAACATGATTCAGGGCAGTTCTCAATCTGTGAAGCAGTTGTGCCTCTTGGGAAATGCTACATCTCCATCGGAACACGAGCCACCAGATTTAAAAGTTATTTTTATCCAAGTGCTATTTGGAACAGAACGCCAAATGAGACTTTTATAGTGCAATTTTATGGTGTGGCTGTCTATCGGCTGTGTGATGTGATTTAATTTTATTGCAGTTTCACACCATGTAATTTATTTTACAATGCCTTGTTTGGTTTTCCTGGTGTGCCGGTCTTGTTTAACATCTGTTGTTGTAAATCATGCAAAGATAGCAAAGGTATTTGATTGTGAGTGATTTTTAGCTTCTTTATTGGCTGCTGGAGAAATTGCTCACAGCAGACAGGAGAGAAAAAAAACTTTCAGTGAGCCACACTTTCAAAGTTGTTTTTAAGAAAATTCAAACATTTCTCCACTGTAACATCCTTTTTATGTCAAAACCATGCAATCGCATATATGGGTCCAGCTTTGAGATTGAAGAACTGAGCATATATTATGGCATCTTCAGCTTTTTAGTTGTGTTAATGAGAAAAACTTCACACCTCAACAATATCTTCAGTGTCCTGTGCAGCATTTTGGAAAACCGTGCTGCAGTGTTGCAGGTATTTTTCATACAGACTGAGCGTTCGGCCATCAACCTGTTGCAGGGATGAATCCCCGATCTCTGCCTTCTGCAGGTTAATCAAGAAGTCACTGTTGACGGGACCACACTCAATGAGACTGACTCTGGAAAAAAGAATCAAAAATATACAACTCAGATTGTCCTTATGTAAATTTACGGTTATTGAACAATATATTTTTTATTTTCAGTATTTCTGTCAGGAGCGGTGATGTGGCCCTTAAAACTCACTGTATGTTAAAGTGTTGCAGGAGGACAGCCAGACTCTCACATGCGCCTTCAATTGCAAACTTACTGGCACAGTACACTTCATTAAAAGGAAGACCTGTGAGGGCATTAGAGTGTGTTATTTTGGAAATGTTAAGCATAAGCTAACAAAAATTGAAGTAACTTGACATTCGTAATTCCTGTCTTAGTTGATTATCTCACCATGAAGCCCTCCGGTGCTGCCCGTGACCAGAATCCGACCCTGACCTTGTGCTTTCATTCCTGACAAGAACACCTGCATGGTCTGGATGGTGCCAAGAAGGTTGACCTCCAGAATATGCCTCATTGTGTCTAAGGACTGAACCTCCAGGGGTCCCATCAAACCCACACCGGCGTTACACACTATAAATGAAGAATATGAAGCAATTATGTGAAAATTGAAAGCAATCCAGACTGAAGGAGATCAGAAAGCCACGGGAACAAACCCAGAATGTCCACCCGTTTCTCCACAACTTTGTCTCGTGCTGTCAGGATGGATTGTCTATCAGTCACGTCCATTTGAAGTATTTCCAACGTATCCCGGTACAGACCTTTTACACAGTCTAAAAGTCGTTCTTTCTTGGCCAGGTTCCTCATTGTGGCATACACTAAAGAGAATGCAGCACCCATGTTTTTGTTTTAAACAAAATAACTGTGTACAAAAGTGAGGGATTGGCAAAAAACATGACTATCAAACCTGACAGAGTGGCAAGTTATCTATTGTTATCCAGTAGCAAAACGCCTAGCTCTATTTTGAGTTATTCTTGTGCAAAAACCTCTCAAGATCATGACTGAAAGATGTCAGCTGTGGTTACCTTTGAACACTTTGCTGGTGTCAGAGGCCAATCGAACAGCCAAGCTGAGTCCGATCCCAGATGAGCATCCTGTGATCAACACAACCTTCTTCTCCATTGAAATGCTGGTGTCTTAAAAATGTCCTGGTTGAAGATAGAACTGCAGCAAAGTACAGACGATCAAAGTGAGTCAAACGATGTGATGGGGGCTGGTGAAAACTCTTTTCAGACCATCACAAGGCCACACGTTATCAACCACCTGGAGTTCTTTCATTAAATCTCATGTCCTTGTTATTTTGGCTTGTTTTATTATTTGGAGGGAGATGTGTGGGAAACTGAACATTGCTTTTTTTAAAATTTCTAGCCACATCAATAACAATAACAAGAGTATGAGGTTATAATGGTCTGAACTCTAAATATTTAAAACAGTTGGATTAACACTGTCATAGTTTCAGTGCTGCCACTGTAGGCACCAGATGGCAGCATAAGTTCATAATGGCACTCTTATAGCAAATTAGCTATGTTTTATTGATAAAAAGACAATAATAAAGGGACTAATAGGTTTTATCCTGACACTGCAGTAAAGAGATGATCTCTGGTTTGCAGATCTACCGTTACTTTGTGATGAGTAATGCAGGTTTAGCACAGGATTGACTATTGTTTTCATATCTGGTTTATAGAGCAGTCTTTAAAACATATTTAATGTATGACGGTTTCATACATTAACTGTATAGTGATAGCTATAGCAAATGCAAATTTAACACAATGAACATATACGACTCCTCGAGGTCATTGGAAGGAAGGTTACACTGAAAAAACTAACAAGAAACGCTTAATCTAATGAATGACTTGGAGATCAAACTGTTTTACGTTCAAACTGCTACCAGCAGCTCAGGATCAAACATATCTCTCATTGTTTTTTAATTAATTTAATCAAGTAATAAAAAAAAATCTCTTTATGTGCATTTAGATGAGTTACCACTAGGTGGCCTCTTGTACAAACTATAGATCTCTATTCTTTCCCTGGGCTTTGTTATGCATGACTGTGACAGCAAATCCTAACACAAAACAAAATGTTAAATAAAAAGCTTGCTCTCTGTGCAGAAAAAGTTTTTTCTTTTCAAGTTCAGACTAAGCTGGATATGTTTGCTGGTTCTGTGAACAGTTCCATTCTGGTCATTGTTACATGACAATGCTGCAGTAATTGTTTTGTTTTTTAAGAACAATTTGCATACTTACAAAGCTGCTCTGTAGCCACATTTGAAAAGAATTTATTTTTCTGATGGGAGCAAACCGAGTAGGAATTTCCTGCCATTTTGTTGCGTTCCTCTCCTTGAGATGGCATCAGTTTGGCTGCTGTCCCGGAGTCTGCAGGACAGATAACAGTGAGCCTTGAGCCTCTCTGAAAATTCTGCAACTCCCTTGCATTGTTTTAAGCTTTTGAACTGACTGACCTTAGAGGGTTTTAGATGTTCTATGTCTTGCAAAATGGGAGAAGTGGGGGTGTCCAGTTGACCTACAGAGGCCAATTGTTCTGGAATATGATGTTTCTTCTCTATAATTCATGTTAAAGTTGTACATAAGATTCCTTTATTGAAAAATGATGAAGATGAGTTGAGAGGGGAGTAAGGGAACAGGAAATGATTTTCTGTTCAGCTTTGTGTAATATTCAGTCACTTTTATCACAATCAAGCCGGTCTCAGTCGCTTGGTCTTAGATCCATTCTGGCAGTCTGGTGAAAGCATGGGCAGTTTTGGAAGCTTTTTGCTGTACATGACCCACAGTGTCTCTGAGGCCCAATAATTACTGAGAGGTCCACTGGAAGTGCACAGTGACCCAGAAAAAACATTAAAATTACTCTCTGGCAAGACTAACCCACATCACAAGGGCAAGCAGACTTTAGAAAATCTTACAGCTGTGAAATGAGAGCAGAAGGGAGAGGAAAGTTATTCCATTATCCCACGTGCACCGCCACATGTCTTTGTAGCATTTTTCAGAATAAAAAGGAAAGAAAATATGAGACTCATTTTAGACATTTGATGCAGAAAACTACCACATTGAAACCACTTTGCAAACAGTTCAGCACTGGAACCAAAATGCTCTGCAGCAACATGAAATCTGTGCATTTTTATGCTGATGTGGTGAAAGAACAGACGCATGAATGCATGCACACTCAGTGTTAGATCTGAACTGCACTGAGGCAACAGATGCAGATGTGCTCAACAGGATGTCCCGTGTGAAAGAACCGAGCAGAAGTGAAACAACTACAGACATGCTGCGGTGAATCTGGTAAAGTTAAATGTCACGCCATACCTGACAAATGTTGATGAACATTTTTGATTGATTCATTTTTTCCTGTGAACAGACTTCACATGCTAGAGGATTCAAGCGTGTAAAGAAGCTTGAATCCTCTACATTCAAGGTTGTTTACATGCAGTTTCCCATTAAATCCACCTTTTGAACTTGATTAGAACAATTTTTCTGACGTCATTTTGTGACGATTGCTGGGATTCAGGCATGAGGATGGAGAGCAGCTTTCTCGTAACTGGAATTCTGAAGCAAACATGTTACAATCGATCACATCAAGAATGGCATGAAGTCACTGGCTTTTACTGACCTGAAAATATTGCATGTTTTAAATTCTTTTCTGACAGCACAAATGGAAAATAGAAACAAAAAGTTAATGCTACAAGAGCATGTCACTGATCAATTGCATTCCTTTCTGTTTGCATGACATGTTTTGTTACTGTAAATACATGGCCCCTCGATAAGGTAGGGTTCATGTGTATATGTGCTTTCATCATAGCATCTATTTCTATGACAACAAAACAAGTCTGTATCTTAGCAAACATACAACTGAATGTGGTATGTGGTTATAGCACTTTTACTTCTCGTTTACTTTTTTCTCACAAAAACATTTCAGATAATTTTTAAAATTTAAAGGACAACCTGAGAAAATAGATGAAAAAATTGGGTTTTTTTTTAACAATGAAAGGAATGCTTGGATTTCTTTTGATGGAACAAACACTAATGGATGCTCAAGAACATTTGGGCTATGCAACAGGACATTGATCCAAAGCACACCGGCAAGTTCACCTCAGACTGGCTGAAGTATTAGGAGTGGCCTAGTCAAATGAATTACTTAATTAATAAATTAGTTCATTAATTAATGATGTTTGTGATGATGTGGCATGGCCTTCTTGCAAAGTCAAGAATGATCTTTTTTTCTGTTGTTAAAAAGTATTTAATTATCTGAAATATCTAAGTGGGACAACAAAGCAAAAACAATAGAAATACCTAAGGGAGTGATGGTTCACAACACTGTGGTAGTAAAGGAAAACCTTTTCTAGTTTAAACACTAGAAAAAAGTTAAACGGTTCAAATTCAATACCCTATTTAGTGTGATTTATACAAGTTCACTTGTAAATAAAGCAGATATTTATCGGCGTTTAACACAAAGAACCTTGCATTCTTGCTGTGGGACCACAATGTCTGAGGACACTTTCATTCCACTCGAAAGCCATAGTTCACTCTTGTCCCTTCAGAATAAGATGTCGTTTTTTATACTTACTTCTGCAAAAAATTTTGATATATGACATCAATGTAGGTTTAAAGCGCTATGATAGATGTGAGCTTTGACGTCAGCTGCAACCCTGAAGGCCACTGGTTTACCTTTTGGTTTGGCAGGCACCCAGACATGTTTGTATATGAAGCCTCAGTGATCCAGGAAATAGCAGGGGTTTTGTCATGGGAAATGTCCCTTGAATCAACTTCTTTCACCGTGTTACTTTGGACATCCAGTCCCGTCTCTTCTGGTCTTTAGGTATTCAAATATGTCTGTCAGGGACCAGACTTACCCTGGGTTTAACCAAGAGCTTTGATATCATCACCTTAGCTCAACTCCTGTCATGCAGGAGTTTGGAAGAGACAATCAGTGCTTTTGCATTCCACTCTCAGTTCGCCCCATATATAGAGGGGTTTTGTTTTGACGATGAGCACAAATGTATCTGAGCTGTGTATCGAAAACTAGTACCATCTTCAGCCTTTTTTAGATAACATACCCCCCAAAATTTCGATATTCAAACTTTGATATAATCAATGAGGATTTACTGCGCCATACCTGAGAAAGTTTGATTGCATAGAAGAAAGACAAGACGCTCAAATTTTCAGCAAAACACTATAAACATGCTTCCCAAAATGGCCTCCAAACGTCTTTCCATGTTTGTGTTTTTCTTTTTTTACTCCAGGTGCAGGAGGAGTATGCCAAGAACTTCAGGCACCAGGGCCACACCTGGGATGTGGTCAGGCAAAGTGCTGGATGGAACGCATCTGAGGTGACTGATTCATCCTGGAATTTACCTCAAAAGGCATAAAGAGGAGTCAGCATTAAAGTCAACAAGGCATTAGCATTGGTCTCACTGCCTATTGTATTTCTCACAGGGAGCTCTATTTTTTGTTTTCATTTCCACCAAATGACTATGTCTGTGCATTCCTGTGTTCCTGGAGAAAGTGATGAAATCAGTGGCACTCCTGTTCCTCCACCTGGTTACCTCTGTTTATATGTCGCCCTGAGAATGCAGTCACTAAGCGTCCAGACAAAACATGCTTTGTGTTCCCAAGCATGCCAGTAAGTGGACAAAAAATGTCCCTCAGACAAAACAGCACACATTATATATCAACTCATTTGCATGTTTCTCTCACATATGCCTCTGCCTCTTGTTTTCCAAAGCTATTTCCTGTGATGTCATATATTCAACAGATCTACTTCCTCCCATGCTCCAATTTATTTGGGGTTCTGTGACTCAGGTGTGCCATCTTTAGGTGTGGATTTTGAGGCCTAGTTCCCTATCAGTATTTGATAGTTTCCAGGATACGATGCCTGTCTTGTTGGCTTGCATAATCCTTCTTTCTAAGAGAAGCTGTAATAAAATTCAATGACTCTTTCCTCAGATAACTGTGAGAACACACCACTGAAAGGTCAACGGCACAGTTGTGTAATCACTCCATCAACTTTCAGTCCCTGGGAGCCAAGTTTTACATCCCTGTGGCATGCAAACTATGAGCACCTTTTTCTCCTCTCTTCTCTAATTGATGTATTTGATGGATCATATTTCCCTTGTATGCTCTTGGCACAAGACCAGTGCGTCCCACACCCTCAACGGTTTACAGCTAATCCCTGTTATTATCTCAGCAAATACTTTTTTCACATGACGGAATAGAGAGAAATGCTGTCGGTCTTCATTTCTGGAATATCCTTTCTTGCTTATCATTGTTTCTGTTTTGTCTCTTTGTTTCTCCGATTAGCCAGGTTCCCTGTTGTTACCTGTGAAACAGAAATAGACATGGTTGTAAACAGAAACTGAGATAAATCGCTACCCCATATATCACATGTTGGTCTAGCAGCTTATAGTAGTGTTTCGGGATAACATCTTTGCTTCATGGTCTGTTTGTTTTTCTGCTGTACTTCCTGCTGTGGTTTATGACTATTTTAGTTTACAGCCGAGGGAAGACAAAGCTTTTCATTTAAAGGTTAAACTGTAAAATCAAAGGAAGACGTTCTACAATGCAACATTTTATTCTTTAAGCATTTTTATGATGTGTTACATGAGTTCAAGTTAGTTTGATTCCCATTGGAAGGTTTTCCAAAAAATTATCATTAGCAAGAGTCTTACATGAACTTTGAATGATTTTATTTGAACTAACCAACCTTTTTAAATCGTGAAAAGATGACAACTGCCCGATTTTCATTTAAAAAAAGAATTGGATGCATACGTTTTAATTTATATAGAATTTTCTCTAACCCCCATTATCACTTTTATGCATACAGACCCAAATGTATACACACCCTTAATCTGGTGTGTGATTAAATATTCTTTAGAAAGATGTAGCAACTTTTTGTGGCTATTTATAATTTTTTTTATCATATTTGACCACTCTTCTTATCAGAATTTAAAAAGTGACTTTAAATTAGCTGGTTTCCTGTGGAGTGGCACAGTTGTAAGGCCTTACAAAAAATAATGATAGCCATCGCTCCGAAAATAATTAATAAGGACAAATATGGGATGTTCTTTGGTAACACACTGTCGCCATCTTGTTACAGATCTCTGACAAACAATGAGTGTCTATATAGAGATTAAAGGGCTTCTAAACTAATCAGAGGCAAGCTGGGCAATCAGCCCCAAACAGAGACATCTGTGAAAAACAACACAAATTCCTCATTAAGTCTTTTAGGGTTTAGTGTCCATAGTAAGAGTTTATCTCTGTTGCCCCTTCTTTTAAGAGCCAGCACAACTTCTATGTCTTGAAATTTCAGTTAATAAATATGACAGCCAGCTGTCATGAAATGTCTGTTAATTAACGCATTTCAAGCATCTCTCAGGCTTGGGCCAGTTTGGTCTTTGTTTTGTTTGATTAGAATATTTATGTATCTGTTACTATCTATAAAAATGAAAAGGGTGTTATATAAAATTTTCTATAGATAACAAGAGATAAAGATGATTTGCACATCATTCTCAAAGTCCATCTGGTTCTTATCACCTTCCAACATGATTTCCTTTACTAAAATGGCCAAGACGAGGAGTCTGGTCCCTGAAATATGCCTGTGCTTACTGTAAATGGTATTACGTGTTTATCACACATCACTCTCCATTAAGTTGTGTCAGTAGTCGCGATGCTGCAGATTTAGGGGAGTTTTTCTCATGTCCACAACTTCCACTAATGGACTTTTGAGACTCTTCAGAAGTGATAAGAGGCAGAGTCAAAGGCTAAGGTACATTTCAGCAATGATCGAATGGGTCACGGTGACTTGCTGATAAATATCTCATATTTCTCTGAAGTAGATGGCAGATGATTCTGTCAGACAGTCAGGACAGAGGTCAGAATGAAGCTGTGGGAAACATGCTGTGCTGCATGATCCTCTACGACCGGCTGAAGTTCTAATCACCCTCCTTTATCTAGGGCAAATATTTTGTAGCCAATTTATCATACTTTATAATTATTACATAAAAATGTCCTCCACTATAATTTGGACTTTGTGGGAGTCGTTTTCTGTGGCAGCAGCAGATATATAGTGTTTAGCAGCTGGAAAATGTAATTATGTGATCATCAGCTACTTCTGGTTAAACAAGATGGGTATTTTTCCATGACTGCTGCCACAAGGTGAAGCCCAAAGCAAAGCTGTATGCGAGGCAATTCTCAAGAAGTGCATGTCGAGAATTTCAAGGCATGACTGCCTTATACGGGCATCATTCAAAGCTGATTGTCCAGTTTGACAATGTGCAAGATTCCTGCTTAGTTTCTGTTTACCAGGTTGTTTTATTTTAGGAAGGTGGCTGGATTAGACTGTCTCAAAACATGGGTGGTGCTCACACGCTTCGTGCCATTACAATAAACTGAAAACTGCTCTGTCAGTTGGAATGATATTTGTTACTGACTTGAGAGATTCCCTTTAGTCCTTATGAAAAATGTTCCCACCTTGTCTTCCTAACCCGAAGTCTGTCATTATTTCTTCTGGCTAAGATATATTTTACCCTCTGGAATGTTTTTCCAATCTTTTGAATTGATAAAAATAAACAAAAATGAATTTGACTTTGTTACTTACGCCATCTTTTTTTTTGTTTTTGCGCTTGGATCACTAAATTGTGTAGCTTTAACCAAACTTTGGGTCAGAAATTGTCAACCAGACAATAGCCTCATCACTCTACAAACCGGCATCTTGAAATAAACAACCTGCTTAGACTGAACCTCGCCTACATGGTGAAATAAGAAATAATAAGATGGTAAATTGATTGATAATATAAATATTAGTAGACTGAGCTAGGGCTAGAGCTGGTTTTTGGTGTCTAATATATGTTTCTAATAATGAAAACATATATTTTTCATTATGTATAATGTATAATACCTATAATATTAGGTATTATACATATGATTTTTTATATATATTTTGTGGTTCAGTATTCACCATATTTCCCTGTGGAAATTTCCCCTTCACAGTTGAAGATAATAGCTTTGAACACAGACACAACAGGATCTACCTTAACGCACACCACATATATTTAATACCAACAATAACAACTTACACTTATTTATCATATATGAGAGTAACTGTATAGACAACAGACATCATGTTAAGTTTAACAACATCACATGCAACAAGATCTTGTTATATCTGTATCAGGTAATCATAGATGTCATGTGTTGTTCTAAACCCAACAAACCAATATGCAGATCCAGCTGATACAAGCGTATAAACTCCGCCTGCTAACAATAAGAAGGATTTATTTTTCTAAGTGTAACCAGGAGGTGGCTTTGATGTTTCCAAAGCAGTCCTCCAAATGGATTTTACACAAATACTTCTGGTTTTATAGCTATTAACCACACCTGATGAGATTTGCTGAAGTTTCAATCGAGATGTAGATTTAAAAGTGTGAGGTATTTTTTTGTGTGTGTTTTGACAAAGATTTTTATAGTTTATAGTTTAGAGAACAACTGAGTCTAAGCTCAAAAAGTTAAAAATTTACTTTTTAAGCTTAAGTTACTACTAATAAATCAGGCATAGTAGCAGCTGCAATAGTGCTGACAGTGAAAAAGCATTATTTAATGTCTTCACTTTACACGGGTACAAAAAGTGTGCAATTAGATCTAATAACTGTGGCATTTTCCCAGATTTATTTTATTATGTGTTTTCAAGTGGAAATTACTTTTAACACCCCCTTAAGCCTAACTGGTTTTTATTATAAACTTTATATAACTTCTATATAAAAAAACATTTGCTGTCTATATAAAAAATATTTAAAATGTTTCAGAAACTATGCCATGCTATACCTATATGTAAAACACTTATTTAGATACAGAAAACAAAAGAAGACAAGCACTTAATACATTTTGACTTAAGTATGTATATTAAGTATAAATGTACTCAGGGACTTTTTTGTCAATTAAAATTCTATTCTTCATTATGAGCACAATTAAATAAAAATGATTTCTTGCACTGTGATAATCTAAATTAAGTAGAAAAGTTTCAAATAACAAAATTGTCTTGAAGCAAATGATGATGTCAGTTAAAAATAACCAAGGAAAACTGACAGTGTTGTTTGTTTTGTTAGCTCCCTGACAGCTCGTCTCTCTTCAGCACTGCTTTTGGTTTAACAGGCATGTGGCGGCGGATTCCTCTGTCCTGGCCCTGCGTCAGTAGGGGGATTCCTTGAGATCTTGCATCTGGGTGCTGCATTCTTGCTGTCCCCTGCGCACGGCCATCGCAACGCTCACAAAACCCAACAATTAGACGGCAGCAGTCACAGACAGAGTTGTTTCCTGTCTTCCAGCTGGAGTGAGGGGTGTGAGAAACACGCTCGCTGAGACCAGAGTTATGGGCACAGAGGCGAAGGGTAGTGCAGAACCAAATATCCCCCGTCCCACAGTGACATGGGTCCCCTCTTCATCAGACTCTTTACTCAAAAGAGGAGGGGGGACGGACAATGGACCAATTCAGAATCTGTTAACAAGAGAGGCCCTTTCTGTAACAAACAGTAAGCTATGAATGAAGATAAAGATGTGTGGGCTGCGTGATTAAACATGCGTCTTCTGTTTAAACAGGATGAGATGAAACAGGTGGAAAGAATATTAACCCTGAAACCACATGTAAATCTTTGAAACTGATTAGGAAGATTATGCTAAAACCCAACAGATGGCAGTAATCCTTGTCTTTTTTTTTTTTTTTTGGTGTGTTTTGGGGGTTTTGAATTAGAAAAGGGCCTGTCAGAGGCAGGCGGCCCATCAAAGTGCAGGCACGCCCTCAGCGTAGCCATGGATGTTGGGCTGGAGGGCGGTTAAAGCAGTCTGAATTACTGCCAGAATCTTTTCAGGCTTGGGAAAAAGCAGCGGACCACTAGAAGTTGGACTCTTTCCAGGACATCATTTAAAAAGAGATCATTTAATGTTTACAATCTCTATTTCTTGCTTAAATTTGCTAAAAGCAAAGAAAGAAAAAAAAAAAAGATTCCATTAATCAAACAGGCACATTAAAAAAATACATTCAGAAGACTAGATTCCCTTTGGGACACATTCTCAGACAACAAAATGTGTAATCTACATAAGAAAAAGAAAAAAACAGTTTAAAACTAAAGTCTGAAGAGATATTTTCTATCAATACTATTGAGAATGAAATTAATAGACCAGTTAATATGTTTTAATGGTACATGATAAAAGTCAAACTAGTTTATTATTTTTATTTTTCAGTTTATTTTTGTGAGAACTTTGCAGGGAGAGAATAAAAGTGTGATTCCAAATAATTTACATTTATTTGATTTCTGTAAACTGCAAATGAAGCTTCTTTTTTTTTTTAAGTTATCAGAGCAACAGAGAAATCATCACCAGGCAAGTAAAAAATTAAGTCCATGTAAAAAGACAGATTTATAATTAATAATAATATATATCAGGGCACACACTTTTTCACTAATAACTAGCAATCTCATTTTGTTGCTTCTTGAAGTTTTTACAACCTTTGTTGAAACATCATTAGTTCAGTTCTTTTATTTAGCTCCTGTTCACAACAGACTTTCAGGACAGAAAAGTGCATATCCAATTCATGTCCAATTATGTAAATACGAATTTAGTTTGAATCACAAACTCAATTCCATCTAAACCATTATAGAACACAGTATTTCTAAAAGCAGAATTCCTCCTCTGGAGAAATGATGACCACAACAAACAGGGAATTTAATTCAATATAATCAAAGAAAACTCAACCTCTAAGATGCTCACTGAAGTAACAACTCAGATCTGGTATTAATAAAACAACAAGAATAGCTGATATACAATAATTTAAGGAATGATGATGTCTGTCTTCTATTTTTTTTAAATATTCTTGTTTTATTTATAATCTGACGCTTCACTTCTGTCTCCTGTTGTTTTCATTCGTCTCTCTTTAGTCACCACACTTGCTTTGAATTTACCGTTTAATCTCTCCTACATAAACATGAACTCTACCAGGCTTCTGCTCTTACTTTGATCATCACTTCATCATGTGCAAGCTACTGATTGAAAATCTATTTTTCAAGGTGTCTGAAAGTTTATTTGTAGGGTTCCTTAACACAAATCTAAATTTTCCCCACAAGCAACTGCAACACCTACTTAAATGGAGGTTGTTTCAATTTGAACTTTTAGTTTTTCACCAAAAATAAAGAAAATTGTGCTTTCAAAAATGTGGAACTTTGTCTTTAAAGATAAAAAAGGATACCGCTTGCATTTCAATGGAAAGTGTAACATATGCATTAACAAAGGGGTCAACCACAATTGCCTGACCTTTGACTCGGACCTCCTCCTCTCATATCGCTCTTCGTTAATCATCTGAATGTGAAACACAGTTTTACAGACAAAAGAAGAAAGAAATTTAGACAAATCATACAATCATTAGATAGATAGAAATTAGATACAATCATCACAAGCTTTTGATTACACTAAACCTACCATGGAATGATTTCACCTATAAACACTCCTTTTATTAGGTGTAATCATCTGTTTCCTGCCTTTTAGCTCATTTGCAGTTAATACACTCATTCACCAAAACCACAAAACTCTAATGAGATGAATAAAAGGAGAGGAGGCAAAGCATGTTCCATGGTTTTCTTGGTTCAAAATTAAAGTACCATTTTCCTCCCACATGGTTTTCAAATTTTCTTGCAATTGAAAATCAGAAACGTTCGGCATGCGCAGCTATTCAGCTTCATTTACTCTAATGCCTCAGAGCAAAGCCACACGGCCCAGTTAAAGTCCAAACCTAAATCTTTAGCTTGACAAGAAAAATGTTTGCATGTTGTCATTTCTTTTCAAATTTTTACCTAAACTCACTGAAATGAGTTTAGATTAAAAAAAAATAAATTAAAAAAAAACAGTACAGCTAGAAATCACCTGTTTTTTATATTTATTACTTTAGATCATTTATAAGAAAATAAATAGTTTTTCCTTAAAGAACCAACTTTTAGTCAGTGAGGATCTTAAAAGGGAAAAGAAATCTAATCATGCTTGTTGATCTGTCACCATGACTACGCAAACAAACACAGAGGCAGCACGGTTCACCAGGTAATCATTAGCACAAAAGCGACCTTTGACCCATGCCGTGGCTCAGATGGCATTTGATCACGTCTACCTGCTGTCAGCTGAGTCACTGATCCGTTTTGTCCATCCTCCAATTTCCCTTTTTGTGGAGGCGAGAAACCAACTGGGGTTTTGGTAAAAAGAAAACAATGAATTCAAAGTAAAATAAAAACAAAGGCCCATATGGTTTGCTAACATAGTGTGTCTCCATCTGTCCTGCCCAGTAGCTGCATTGGGGGGAAATGCTACACAACAGGAAACAAGCAGAACACAAGAAATAATCAGAAAATTCCCTCATTTAGAGTCTGCCTCAACACACAACACTGCAACATCAAAAAATGACTTCCTGGTGTAGCTGATGTAAGCATCTTGTGTTTTATCTTTGTGACAGTAGCTCCAGCAGACGTGTTAAGAATCACAGAGGATTTGGTCAGTCATCATCCCCTTTGTTATTTACCCTTTTCACAACTGGTTTCTCTTTATTACAAGGCACGCATGACCATATTTCTTAATCCTCACCCTGCAGCTCTTTCTACTTCTCAAGCGCACTGCTCCAATTGAAAGACATTTTTTTTTCCCATTTTTCTCCTGACTCAGACATTCCAAACGGATTTCTCGGCTTCCAAGCGTCTCCTCCGTTTCCGTTTCTCATCTTACTTCTGGCAGCTGGCATGTCTTCTTTTATCGCCCCTGCACATTCATGGTGATTACATTTTCCCTTTTCCGCACTGTATGATTTACTCCAACAATCTGCATTTCAAAATAAATAAAAATACAAAATGTGCAAAGCAAGATTTAATCTGGTGTTGAAGCAACAAAAAATATATCAAGCTTAAGATTGCTCATTTTTAACAACTCAGACAACAGTAATTTGTCTGCGCAATCAGCTCTTTGAGATAAGGCTTTGATGGATGACCACTAGCAGATAGTATGTTAATTTTTTTGCTAAAAAATATTCCAAAATCCTTGCATTACTGCCTGCAGATGCTATCCAAATAATTCAAAATTAGGCCGCAAAGAAGCATGCACAGTGAACTAAAAAGGCTTAGCTGTCTTTTTTGCAGGAATTAATAAGCCAATACCACAGCAGTTCAAAGAAGACCATGAATAACAACTGAGAAAACCCTTTCAGTTTCCAAGTTGGTCTGTCTCTCGCTGTCTGGCCATATGTAGCTAAGCTTGACTAAATCTGTTAATATCACACACCCACAACAGCCTTTAGGGTGGTGCATCTTCCAAATGTGCATTGTAATGTTTTTGCACAAACTGGACACATACTGTATTTCTGAGCTGCCATTGCTAAAATGTTCAGTAGAGCTTTAATTTTGATTTATTATGCATGCAATCACTCTCTTTATGGAGTATGAATTTTTAAAAAATATCTCAAAAGCAAGTGTGAGGAAAAACTAGATTTATGAACTCCTTCTGTGTGGGAGGTCACACTACCAGGAAAAGAGGCAGGATGTGGCAAATGTCTTCTCTGCTGCATCTACCTGACTACGGCTTTCATGTTCTCTGTTTCTCATTCCTCTCTTCCTGTGCTGCTGCTGCTCATTTGCACCAGCCCACGCAGAGCACAGACTGTGCACCAGCAAAAGAAAATCATGTTCTGCAACTCATGGAAAAAAATTACATAAAAAATAAAATAAAATAATCAGTTTTGTTTCCAAAATTTCCACTAGTCATTAAATTGACTTTGTAAACAAAGATTACCCTGAACTTTGAGTCAACTTTTTCCTCATTGGGTTTTTAAAAGTAATAAGATGAACTAAAAGAAGATGCACACATTTCTTCTGTGCAGAGTTTTGCTCTCAGGTATTTGAAAATGTGCTACATTTGAGATTTAACAGAGGATATCAAAAAATGTTAAAACAATAATTATCTACAGAAATCAGGGTGATAAAACAAAAGCTTACATTTAAGGTAAACAGAGCACCTTGTAAGTTCCCCATGAGATCCCTGTAGAGGATTTTGTGCATATGTGTGTGTGTATGGCTGCATACTGAGGAAAACAGGCCTTGGTGTTTACATACAGTAACCAAATGATGTGATGGGTGGCTTTACATTGAGGATTCTCAAAGAGGCCACACACGGCCTCCCCATTCAGCTCTGTTTGCTTAGTTCTCCTCAGCTCACAAACAGGGCGATCTGCGCCGGAGCTGTTCTGATGCCTTATTTTTATCGCTCCTTCTAAGTTTTTGACTGTGTTGCCAAAAGGATTAGGAGTTTGCCTGTTAATACCACTTGGGCGTCAGCCTCGCACGTCATCCCGCTGTCCTGCAGAGAATGACTTCTTGAGCGTGTGTCTGGGCAACGGCTACTCACTCTTTTATTAGCCGCTGAAGTTGACCTAAAGAATCAGGTAGAAGGGGCAAACATGACTGTTTTTGTAATACTGTAAGTACCTAAGTCAACCTTAGTATAGTCTTGTACATTGTAAAAGTGCATGCTCTTTCCATTCAGACTTTAGTTCCCATATACTGAGGTCACTGTGAACAGATTAGTGACTACACCAGCATGTAAAGAAAGGCAAAGAGCTGTTACCTTGCTGCACAAATTACTTACAGAGTCAATGAAAGCATGACATCATACTTTCTGAATTTCATTACAGGCCGCTCTTGCCTTCAGCTGGAAAATATACAAACTACTCATTTACTTAAATGAGTGTCTCCCATTGCAGGGGCGCAAACAGTTAGTTACAGGCATCAGCTGCATGTTAATTACAAATTGCACAACTTACAACTGTGTTGCAACCCTGCATGAGGCTTCAGAGTATACTGGAAACACCTATAGATGGAGGTGAGATTACAAAGTAGCCATTCAGAGACAGAAGTCTGTCATTAGGTGGGATCTTCTTTGTGCAAAAACAATGCTTTGCTGCTAAGAAGCATAAACACACAATTTAGACAGCCAGCAATCATTCCCGCTGTGGACTCGGTGTTCTGCAGATGTGGTCCTGAAGGCCTCACCAACTTGACACACTAAGACAGTTTGATTCTTGCTCTCCTGAGAGGGAAGCTTTTACCAGCAGCCATCCGGCTTTCTCATTCAAAAGTCAAACCAAACATGGAAAACAATCAAAAAGCAGTAAAAGGTATACAGAGATATTTTGAGAATGGAGAAGCATTTTACTTTCATTTATAAAACTGTCTCCACAAAACAACATATTTCAGATAATGGACATATCATGGGACACAACCTTATCTATTTACAGAAACCTCCTCATGCTGTAACATTGTCTAGATTTTTTTATTTATTTATTCATTTGTGTTGAAAAAAAAGTGATTTAATTAAAGTTAATCCAGAAAATTACATTTATTTTACAAATTTAACAAAATATATCAATAAAAATGAGAATTTCACCATATGAACGAGTTTTGACACCTTATTATCAGTGTTATCCTTTTCAATTCAAATAGCTTTATCTTGTTGTTTCTTTGTAGCTCTCTACCAGTTTCTGACTTCAATCTGAATAAAGATTGACCCATTGCTCACTTTTATTTACAGAACTGTGTCAAAATAGCAAAAGAGAAAAAGGCTTATGTAACAAGAGCTGGTCTTTTTGCTGACTGTGAAAAGAAGCAAGCAAGAGAAACGACGCCTTTCAACAAGCAGACAAAAATCTGTCAGCGTCCCAGTGACACGTTTACCAAAGCGAGTGATGAAATGCCTAAAAGTTTATATTTAGCCCACCGGTCACTTTTTCCAACTTTAGCCAAAACCTTTTGTTTAGTTGACAATCTGTTACCTCCACAATTGTCTTTAGCAGCTTTATGCATGTTTATTCTGCACGACAAAATCAACTTTATGCATCTGATTGCAAAAACAAAAACAAAAAAAACTGTTATGTAAGAGATGATTTACAAATTACAAAAATAAGTCACATATTGTAACAAACCCAGTTTTGAATATGCTACTCTTGTTTCTGAGGGACCGATTGATGAAAACTGGACACAACTGGATGTTCTGAAAGAAACCCATCCAAACTGGCTTTGGAAAGGAAAAAAACAATCTCACATCAAAATTCTGGAATATCCCCCTTGGCTCTTCTTCTTACAAATTTATAAAGAGTGCTTAAAGCACCAGAGATGGTACTGATCTCTGGTGGACCAGATTATTCCCAGTCAAAATAAAGCTTCAATGAACTACAAAGACTGTAGCTTTTTTTACGTTTATTAGGTTGACTGTACAACAACCTGAAACTCTAAATAAACAACTAATAGCAAGTTTTTCATATCAACTGATAACATGATTAATATACTGTTCCTGTTGTGATAAATTTGTGCAAAGTAGCTTAGTGAAACTCCCTTACAATAATTCTACTCAAAGCTGGGACATAAATCATTTATCCTTCTATTAGTGGCCTATTTAAACACCCTGCGAGCTCTTTAAGGACCAGACTAAAATGTTAATTTATTGCTCAGGTCTTGTAAAAAGTCTGAACTACATTTCTGGACCTCCTTCACAACAACGCCTATTTGTTCCAAAGTTTTTTGCCCTTCTCAAGTCATGACTGAAGGTTTTCATATTTATGTTAGCTAAACTTCAGGCTGGCAGGCTAATTCAGTGGTATGTGTTTTTATTATTCCTCTGGGGTCAGGTAGAGCTCCTTTACCAACATGGTTCCTCTGAACTCCAAGCTGGGTTTTAATGGAAGGCCGTGCATGAGAGAAAGGGTCAAGCCTACACAGTAGGCTCAATCAAACATAAGGTAGCAATTTGTGGAGGTGGAACAGACATTGTGAGCTTTCTTTCTCTGAATGGTAAGGTTTTGGTCTGGCCTGAGGTATCGCCAGACTCTCAATAGTTTGCTTTTTAATCAGCTGCTATTTATGGCAACAAAATTAGCTTTAGTTTGATAAGATTGAACAAATCCTGCTCTGTCTGCGAGATAACAGCTATGCAGCACATGTGACCAACCACTCGCTAAGCGCGCAGCCGCAGGCTGTATAACCAGCACAGAGAAACCTGTTATGCATGGATCTTGTCTTTTTAAATCACTGTTCCCTTCTATATTTGGTGAGAACAAGAAATAACTTGTTCAACGGCGATAAATGTGATGGTTCTAGGCTTGTACCAGTATACCCAACCGAATAAAGCAAGAAGCTCACAATTGCTTCAAGCATGTAGTAGGAAAAAAAAAAACATATAGAAATCAAAAATAACAGGTATTTGTTGCCCTTAAGGTTACATTGGCCAGTGAAGCATCTCTGTTTCATACTTGTCTCTTGAGGACTTGCGGCAATAAATACCAAGTCATCCTCACATTGTCACTCCATGCGATCCATGAATACCAAGCCCGCTTACTTGATTCGGTTGAATGTGAAACTGTTATGTAACAACAGGAACATCCGAGCATTATGCTTCACCGTTCCCAATCGTACCAGAGCACATTAAAAAGTTGTTTGGTGGAATGCCATGAATTCCTCTTTGATGACTATCAAGTTCAATGAGCAGAAAAACAACTCTCCCACAGATAAGAAAAATGCTGCACGGGGAACTCTTGTACCTGCAGGCCATCTTTCAATCCATGATAGAATAGCGCGTGGGAAAAAGAGTCTCACCTAAGATGATGTCAAACCAAAAGTAAGCAGTGAGAAAAGAAAACACATACCAACGACAACACCCAAGAAATTTATTTCATGTTTGAATTAGATTTTTTGAATGTTTTTATCTTTATTATAGATAAAAACTGAGTGCTCAGCAAGAACTGATGAGGTGAACACATTGTATGTGAAAGTAGGTTAAAGCAGCACAAAAACATACAAGCATTTAGCAAATTCAGGCAACAGTTCACAAAGGGCTACAAAATAGGACAACTACTTATTGAAAAAATGTTACCTGGTCCAATGAACCCCTGATTCAGATGTAATATTAAGATTGTAAGGTCATAATTTGCTGTGTGCAACACCTTGGGATGCAGGAAGTGGCACCATGTCACAAACCTCAAATCAGCTCAAACTGCACTTCAATGACCTACAGAGTCACCAGATCTTGGCTCAATAAAGCAGCGTTAGGATATGGTGGTTGAACAGGAGAGTCAGACTGGGGATGTCTGCAGCAAATGTATCATGCTGTCCTTTAAGAACCACTGCTCAGAAGAGTCAAACTTCTGAGCAGTGTTTCAGATAACTAATCTATGCCACAGTGAATGTAGGCAAAAGTGAGTCACTTTTGAAAAGCTGTAAAAAGGGACACTTTAATCTAGCTAAACTATTGACAAATTTAAACTGATATTATCTTCAGTTTAGTTTAAGTTTATGTAGTAACTGTAATAAACCGAACAGTAAAAAAAAGAGCCTTACGTCAGTTTACCTGCATCAATAAACACCTTGCCTCCGTTCGCCAGCTGACTCTAGGGTCCGCCCACTTTAACTAGTCATTGGCTCTGCAATGCGGCGCGTCAGAAACAGGGGCTGGTTCCTAATGAGACGTTTATTTCCCAGTGTTATAGTAGCAGCCAGACTTAGTTCACAGACAGTCAAACACTCATGTCAGCAGCATCTACTCGGTTGGGACACGTTCAACCTGGATAGCCTCCCGGTGTTTTCACACTTATTTCTGTGGCTCAAGCCCACTCGTTTTTTTTTTTATTATTTATTATGCGAATTGTTAGTTGAGCTGAGCCGAAAATCGTGTTTTTTCCCTTCACGTTTGTTGTGGAAAGGAGAGTGTTTATTTCCAAGGAGCGACTTCAGTGCCAAACTCTGCAGCAATGAACAAGAACGGGATTGTGACCGAAATCCACACGAAGATAAGAAAAGAGCCGTTCTCTGCCATTTACGAGCTGGTGGGCAAAGAACTGGGCAGGTGAGTTGTTTTTGTTGCGTATTTCGACCTCAACAGAATCCGTCAGCTGACTCTCTGTCAGTTTATCCTCAGGGGTCAGAGTTTGCAGCAACGCATCAATAATCGAAAATCATGTAAACACTTTAGATTTACTCTCTGCACGTGCTTGGAAAACGCGTTAATTGGACTTTTATTGTGCCGCATTCTGTCTCGTGAGGTAGCAGCGCTTGGCACCGGGGGCGCGCGCGCACTGCTAATGCGCTTTAGTGGATCTCGGCTTAACATTTCCGAACAGATTATTGTTATTGTTGAATATTTTAGATGCCTTGTGAAGAAGAATGAACTTAAAGGGTTTAACAAACTGAAATCCTCCTCCAGGTTTCTTATGTCAGCGCTGTTGTCAAGATTAGAAGGACACTAGCGTAATGTTTCCTACTTGTTCATTCACTGCATCACTTTGAGTGTTTGACTCTTCAGCTGTTGTTGTATGCCCACGTTTGTGGTTGAATATTGTGGTTGTAAAAGTTTCAAATCTCTTGAGCTGGGCATCGGATTTATGCTAAATAATTGTTGTCACGGTAAATAACAGTTTCATACAATAAGACAATCCCCAAAACACAAATTATTGATGGTAGTGCAGGCTTAAAATATGTTCTTGACAGTTTACACTTCCTGTTTCTATCAAGCTTTCATTAAATAACCTTTCTTTGTCTTTCATCCTTATGCCTATCTTTCAAGCTTAATGCAAGATTCATGTTTGTTTGCTTCAATTAGAATTTGTTTAATGTAGATCTGAAGAATATATATATATATATATATTATTTCATTATCTTTGTGAGCAATATAACATTAGCAAAGGACTGCTTACATAGGGGGATATACAATTTCAGATCCCTGTCATTCAATTTGAAAAAAACCCCCATTAAACATATTTGATAGACTTATACTGTTCTTTATGCCCACATCTCTTATCAAGATCCTAGTCCCAGGAGTATTGTACAGAGTTACTGTGCTAATAAAGAGATTTAAGAGGTAATTTAATTAATCATAATTAATATCACAATCATCAGCGTTAGTATTGCAACTTCATGTTGTGTACCCTCCCTTCAGACTGTTGGTACTCTGATTGCTAGGACTGGGTCAGTTTTGCTTTCAGACTCTCTGATAACTGTGACACCAGCCACTGCTGGCCTCAGGTTGCCCATGAGGTACACATTAGAGAAACCTCTAAAACTCCTTCCGCTTCTCATGATTTCAACCGGACAACATCCTGAGATCAGGCCCCATAATCGCATTAGGTGAAGGAATGTATGCAGACTCACAGCAGGAAATCAAGTACAAAGTCTGTACATTAATTTGTTCACCACATTAGAGAGAGGTGGTGTCTGTTTCAGTATTTCCACACTTGCCTTCCTTTAACCATGTCCAGTTTAAGAAACCATGAGGTTCAGTGGCTTTTCTTTCAAGCTTCATCATCATGCTTTAAATTATGAGATTGAGTCAAAACCAGGAACAGGAACTGCTCTTCTGCATGGGAAACAGGCATCTACAGGCTGCAAGAGCTGTCATTTCACATCTGACATGAGTCAGCGACCTGCTGAGGGAGACAAAGCACAGAGGCAACAGAAAGCTGATTTCTCAGTCAAATTACCTAAATCTCTCAAGTGGAAGAAGGGGAATTAGTTTTGTGTCACTGTAAAGCTGATGATGGATAACAACTGTTTTTAACAGATTCTGTTGGAAGATAAATCTAAAAGTTAATAGTTTCCTCTACATAATGGCAACTTTAAATGTCAGGGTTTAAAAATTCCTCATACGTTTGGAAAAAATGAAAATACAATGAGTGAATCAGAGCTTCTGCTTCAAATATTACCTAAATGTTATGTGCTTCTGAAACATGAGTGTGAACATAGCCAGCTGGAAGATGGCCTTGTTTAGTGACCTCTGACCTGCTGTCAACCTCTGAAAAGGCCTCCTGTTGCTCTTTTATGTTTCCACTTGTCACTTCTTTTCACTCCATATGTAGTTCCCAGCCCACAGATCTGAACTTGGCTAATTAAGTGTAAAAAGGCTGTGACGGCTTTCGTCTTTTTCACTGCGAACGGTGACACATCACCATTCTGTGTGCCTGGTTAATTACACAAGAGATGAAGAGTCTGGGCCTCCCAGCAGCCCGAATAAGAGCCAAAACAGAGCTAAGCCAGAAGAGTTGCTGTTTTTGGTCAGGCGTATAGTGGTCTTGGGTTAAAACTGTGTGGGAATTTCTCTGAAACCATGCTGACGGGTGTTTTCATTTATATTCATTCCTGCTCTTCAACTTTTCACATTCAACTCTGTTTTCTCAGAGACTCAGAGTTCTTCCTTGGACATAAATGTTTACAGTGTAGTGTCCTCTTTTTTTGCATGCTTATAACACTCCAACAGACCTAGAGCAAATTACCCACTGTCTGACCAGGGTCTGGTGGGTGGTCCTGGTCTGGAGGCTGCTGTTTTTAGCTGACTGGTCAGCTTTTGTATGACTTGTCAAAGAAGAATCAGTGTCTCGCTAAGGGTATGGGCGGAGGCATCAACACTAATCCATTTGTCTCCGCTGCTGTCAGCTGGGAAGAAAGGGAAGTGGACAAGGCCTTATTATCAGCGTGGGAGGGGACGGCGGGTAATTGTGTCAGTTTGACACTTGGTGGCAATTTTGCACATATCGGACATCCTGCGGCAGCCGTGGGTGACCCTTAGTACCTTCTTTGACTTCATGTGGTGAAAAAGTTATCAGAATTTATTTTATTATCATTCAGTTGGGCGTTTTCTATTTTTATTATTTGGATTTCCAGCAACTCGATTGTTGCATCTTTGTTGTACTTATACACTTATCAGGTCCTTGCCCACTTTCGGCAGCACTTGCCAAAAGTTTTAGGCTTATCTGCGTCTTGTCAGACCCTTCTGAAGACTAAAGGCAAGGGAGGAGAATAAGAAAATTCGACTGAACATCTGATTCCACGCTCTTAGCAGAGCATAACATAATTCAGTGACAGTCAGTGTGTTCAAATGATGCTTCTGAACAGCCTTATCTTTGTGTCAGTCCAAATCAGTTCCTTTTGTCATGCAATCATAACCTGCTTCATCAGAAACAATCACTTATTGTTATTTGTCTGTCTCTTCGCTAATCACTCCCTTCATATCTCCCCTTTTTGGTTCCCAGGGGAAAATTTGCTGTGGTGAAGAAATGCACTGAGAAGGCAACGGGAAAGCAGTTTGCTGCCAAGTTTCTGCGAAAGAGACGAAAGGGAGCAGACTGCCGCATGGACATCTTCAACGAGATAGCAGTGCTGGAGCTGGCCAAGGCTAACCCATATGTGGTGGGACTGCACGAGGTCTACGAAACCAACTCTGAAATTATCCTTGTTCTGGAATGGTAAGTCAGCACTTTTAAACTGTCTGGAAAAAATGCAGAAACATTACTTAAGTGTTTCTGTTTGCAAACAAAGTCAGCCCTCATTGTTCTACTGCTGATGAGATGGATGCTATAGTAATTTTCTCAATAATTCATCATTTCGGAAAAGCTGCAGTCTAATGATGTGGCTTTTCATCACTTAAGATCAGAAAATCTCTTAATCGTCGGCCAACAAAAGCATCTTCTGTCTGGTTGCTCACCCAGTTTCTAGTTGAGGTAAAAGATTTTCTTTTTTAGTTGATCTTTACGTCAGAGCACATTTTGTCATGCAACATCCTGTGCTTTGCATGGGCATAGCTTCTGGGTTTTCTTGTGAATTGAGACATGTGTCTAATGTGCAGCCTTGAGTTATTGTTGCAAACAGTCTGCCTTATATGGAAATTCTCTGTGGCTATTCGCTCTTCCTGCTTTACCATATCAGGTTCTTGCTGTGACAGATGACAGGAACTGTCACTTTAAACTCTAATGTTGCAAAAGTGCATGTCGAGTTCTGTGAGTAAATGACTTATTGAACCACAGATTACTCATTTAAAATTTGCTGATCAGTGCTTAAGGCAGTGTTCTGCCCTCGACTACACATGGGAACTAGCCAGACATTGTCACTAAAACAGAGGGATCCTATTGGCTGTCTGGTTGTTGACTGTTATGATTGAATGATGTAAGCTGTAAATGTCCCTTGGCTGCTACGATGACATTGTGCAATTAGAATTCGTAAAGGCTGCTTAGTGGACAAATTACCTCATTTGACTCATTAGAGATGGCTAACATACCTTTTTACAGTACTGCTCAGTGACCAAACTGAGGACCTCACTGGTCATTCCTATCCCAGACTTGAAATGCTTCTGCAGAACAAAAGCTGCTCTGTGGTAGCATTTCACTACTTGAATCAAGTGTGAAAGGGGAAGTAACACCACAGTTCAACTCTCCATGCCTGCAGAGAAAACATAACAGTAGGTCAGTCAGCATGGGTCCTCAGTTACCCTTACTGCACACGAACAATATCATAATACTCAGCAGCAGGGCTTTTAAATGTCAGACACCATCGCCTTCCTTGCACACGAGGCGTCAAACTTGCTGTAACACTAAAGGTGAAACCCATAAACTAGTTTGAAGCTGCATCTCTGAAGTGTCTAACCTCATTTTCAAGAATTGTAAACCATTTTCCATTTCCTGTGGCTTTAAATGTAAGCGTCAAGCGAGGCTCCCAAAAGTTGCACAGCCCCATGCTTGTTTAAGATGTCGTGCATGCACTCATGCACACGTCACAGCCACAACCACATCCCTGCCAATGACAAAGAAATGGCAAAGGTTGATTTCTGATAACCTGAAAATGCAAGTTTCTGAACTAATCTACATTAAACTGAACTGTATCAGTTCCAAAGAAACCAGCAGCAAGATGATGACACATTTTACAGATTCACTTTGATGACAGATGAGTTTTTAAAGGTACTTTTAGACACTAGATCTCCCACTCATAGTGACATAGCTTTTCATCCCCTTTACTTGTTTTGCACATACCTAAAACTTTTATCATGAGGTTTTGTTTTGCTCTTCTCAAATCACGCACACTTAAACTAATTATAGTAACTTAAGGATGTAAAATATACATTGATTCAGTCTCTTATTTCTTAAAAATTAAATCCTTTCATGTTTCCTTTAAATGGTCTCCTGTTTTGTTTTTTGTTTTTTTCTTAAATGTCAGTATGTGACATAACACCGACCTCACTGGACTTTAATTGAACCATTACCGATACAAAGTATTGTCCAGGAAAGTCACCCAACTGTAAGGTTATCCTTGGTGACACTGGTTGGCAGGGTGCTGATGTAAATGAGTGCCTGGGCTCGGTGGTCCGCCAACATTGGCTTTGATGAAATGGCTTCTGCTGCACATTATAGCAGAGTTTGTTTTTTTTCTTAACAAAGACAATTACTTACTTTCCTCTGTCTCTTTACCTCATCATTGAAACTGACGTCAGGCCAGGTCTATGTGCTTTTGCACATTTTCCCACTGAGTTAGTCACTTTTGCTCCCAAAACAACATCAAATGTGTTTAATACCTTTCTTGGAAAGAAGGAAAACAAAGCGTTCTTGGTTAAAACATGTTGTCTCTATTGAATTTAAGCAAAACAGACTTTATCGAGATAGCAAATTCCTAGATGGTTCTCTGCTGACAGATTTATGAAGGCAGTGAAACACTTTGTCCTTTCAAGTTCTTAGCTGTTCGAACAGACTTTGGAAGTGCTTGCATTAGAAATTAACGTTGACAGATTTAAGTTTAGTTTTGGAAACTGTGACTCAGGAAGAAAAAAGGTTTTCTTCTTGCCACCGAAGTCAAAAAATATTCAGTGAAATTGAAGCATGAAGACTGGAATTGCATCCAGTTGGTGTAGAAATGAAACAAATGTCAGAGTAAACATTTTAGCTGCTTTGAGAACCTTCATTATTTATGGAGGTAGGATGCTTGTTGATACAGTTAAAATCAATAAACAGTTTATGAATGGCCATGATATGTTATTTTACAAAATTTGTTAAAAGTAGAGGCCTAGAAAGAGACAAGAAAATGATGGTTATGTAACATCGTGCCCAGAGCTTGCTCCCAAAGCTTTCCCTCTGAGGATGAAAAATATGTGTGCCTTCTAAATCCCCAGCACATGGTTGTAGTTTCTTTTCTTTTTTTTGGGAGGGGAGACCTTTTAGCTTGAGGCTCTGATTTGACTGATGTTGGGCATCTAACATAAATCCACTATGTCTCCACTCTACTTAACTGTGTTGCACAAGAACACCAAGAACCGTCAGGAATCGGACAATTTCTGCCTTGAAAACTTTGAGTCCAAAATTATTTATTTAGCAAACAAGTCAGCAATTTTGCAGGCTGAAGTTACCCTACCCTCTCTTTATGACTTCATACAGGTTTAACATAATTTCCTTTTGTATTCACCAATGTTCTAGGCTTTGATTAGTTTTGCATTGTTGGCCTCTGCTTCTTCCTCCTATTTTACTAAACTCAATAGCTATATATCAGGCTGTAATAGATCTTATCACAGCCTCTTACCTCATGTAACATTCTTATCTCAATAATTTTTTCTAAGAGTAGGAAGGTACACTCACAGGCAGGATGCCTAAAATGTTATTGATTTATGTTCAGCCCTCCTGTATGTGTAGATGTGGACGAACTTTGATCTTTAAAACCAAAGTACAGTAATGAATATGTCTTTTGCGGAAATGTAGATTTCTATATGTTGCTGGTAACTAATGTGATTAATTTATTCCGATGTTTCCATCTTGTGCTGTCGCTGCAGTGCTGCAGGTGGGGAGATCTTTGACCAGTGCGTGGCCGATAACGACGAAGCCTTCACAGAGAAAGATGTGATACGACTAGCCAAGCAGATCCTGAATGGAGTCGCCTTCCTGCATCGAAACAATGTTGTCCATCTGGATCTGAAAGTAAGGACACAATTTCTAGGACACGGGAGGACAAATTATTCCCTTGAGGCACATAGTGAGAAAGAGGGTTTTGCTGTTATGCAACCAGAGCTCATTCGGTGTGTAGTGATTGTGTTTCCTTGAGGAATGAGTTCAGTGGTCTTAACATAGCTATTATGTTTAGTTCAATGCATTCAACCTATTTTTGGTTTCTTACAAAACCACACATTCATTGAACTTTACCACTTACCCACCCCCAGAAGTAGACTAGGTTCCAACCTCTAAACAAGCCTAGTGGTGTAGCCAAGAGAAACTCAGTGAATGATCTAAGATCAGGACAGCAACCCGTAAGCTAATGAACTACACCCTAATCCTGTCAGGAGTGTCTAGCCAGAATACCTTGAAATCATTCACACGGACAGCTGATGACGCCGGCTGTAAGAGCTCAGGCCACTTCAAGTGTGTATATATAGTCATTATGTAACAGAACTTTGCCTAATCTTTGTGTGTTTTCTCTTCAGCCCCAGAACATCTTGTTGACCAGTGCCAAACCCCTGGGGGATATTCGTATTGTGGACTTTGGCTTGTCCAGAAGGATGGACAAGATCGCAGAGGTCAGGGAGATTCTGGGTACCCCAGAGTATGTGGGTGAGTTCTGGTTTCAGCTTTTACATTCTCAGATTCGCATATATCTTTTCACATTTGAGGGCTCAGAATTCATGACTAATTAGGTTTGTGCTTCTCATTTTCAGCACCAGAAATCCTGAACTATGAACCCATCAGCATTGCTACGGACATGTGGTAAGAGCGCTACTTTGCTATGTATTTTAATACAATAGAATACATACATCACTGATTCAGCATGAATAAAATAATTGGAACATTGTCAGGCTTGCAAATCAAAGCGTTAATACAGTCATTCGATTAGGGTTTGTTTTTTTATGGCGTAGGCTGTTAGCCTTCGAAGGTTGAAGGTTCAAAACCCCTACCATACAACAGCTGGATTTGGATGCAAAATGCAATATCTATTAGATAATTGGTTGAAGAATACAATTTAATTATGATTTTTCTTTTCTTAGAAGGCTAAATGTTCAAGCTTAAAGTTGGAAAAATCATTAGAATAATTGTAAAATCCAATATGGCTGCCTTGTACATAAAACTTTGTAAAAATTGTCACAAAATAGTTTTATTTGCACTTTTAGCAGTTTGCTATTTTGATGTTTCAAAATGTGGGAAAACAAGTTGGTATTACCAGTAGTGTTTAGACATTATTTTGCAAATTCCTCTGTGTTTATCAACTTGGAGCAGGATCATGGTTAGGATCATGGCTCAAAGGAAGTCAGACAGATTAGTCATTGTGAATTGTTTGAAACCATCTAAGAAGACACCTTTGCCCCATAACAACCTCCTTCCTCTTTTTTTTTCCAGGAGTATTGGGGTCCTGATCTACGTCATGCTGACGGGCGAGTCTCCATTTCTGGGTGATGACAAGCAGGAGACATTCCTCAACATTTCCCAAGTCAATGTAGATTATTCGCAGGACACGTTTGAAGGGATCTCCTCCCTGGCAGTTGACTTTATCAAGTCCTTATTGGTGAAAAACCCCAGGTGAGGATTTTATTTGTAAACAATTTATTTTTTTCATATGTATGAATGTGTTTTATTCCTTCCCTTGAGACATCCAGTACTGTTGGTCTGGCTTCCTTGAATTGAGAGTGGCAGATTTGTTCTACAGCAAAATAAGACTTGAAAATATTCCTTGGTTGTGCAATTGACTTAAAGATGAAGTTAATCGGATACTTTGAGCTAAATCAATAATCTGCTTCTATCTGCATCACCTTAAATGGATTTTCACACCAAGGAAGTGAGTCACGTTCGCAACCAGCGGAACTACATGCGTGAGGTTACATGATTCACGTCACTGTGGCACAAAGTCATTTCCTCTTTCTGCAAATTCTAACTGCAAACTTGCTTCATTTACAGAAAAATGTTCATTTTATTGATTTGGACACAAAATTAACAGTCTTGCAAGTGTGTTGAAAGAAAAGAAAAAGTTCTGATTAACCTCACTTCTACCCTAATTAGACTGCTCCAGCAAACAGGCCTTCATTTGCAGCTATAATTTGTCTGTCTCACGGCCAAAGCCACAATCTCGAGTCAGTATCATTTAATTGCAACAGATTAGCGGTTGCAATAGGGGGGAAATGCAAGTTTTTCTTATGATTTTGGGTCTTAATGAGACAAAGGGAACAACATTTTTTTTAGAGCTGAAAGTACTGTTTATGTGGTTTTGCGAAACCAGTGTTGAAAAGGAACATACCCGACGTCTGAGAGAATTGATTGAATTCGGAAGACCCAGGCCATCAAATGATTATACAAACTGTTTGGGAATTTCCACTCATCCACAGTGTTATTGTGTTTGTGTGCACAGGAAGAGAGCCACGGCAGAAGAATGTCTCAATCACCCCTGGCTGAACCCCCACTCCCCCTCCCACCCGCACCTCCACGCGATGTCAGCCTCTTCGCTCGACGAGCCCGAGATGAGCCAGTCGGAATCGGAGCCCGAGAGCCCGGCTCCTTCCCCGGAGCTGGCCTTTGAATCGTTCCTCATATGCCCTGTTCAGGGTGAGCTGAAGACTGGCCGCCACGCCTTCTCCTTCAGCGAGCCGCCTTTCCGCACGCGGTCCGAAATAAAGCAGGAGCTGATATGCTGACCCAAGTTTCACTTGCGGTGAGAGACAAGATGGATCCAAACTGAATGGAGCAGAGGCTGAGGAGCCAGTGAGCCTGCAGCTTCAGGGGCCGTGCTCTGCGGCTGCTTTACGCCTGGCTGCCTTTACTGCTGTGATGTCTTTGAGCTGAACTATTTGTGGCTTCATACCTCTGCCTGTTTTTGTGTGACTGTGCTTTTGAACGGATTTGGAAAAACTGCGCAGCAGGAGAAGCGTTTGAGGACGGACGAAGCAGAAAAAACATGGGAGATGACACACGAGGACCTTGTTGCACGACTGCACTGCTGCCTTAAGAGTGACAGAACTGAACTCGGCTGCACGCTGTCCCCTGCACTGGTTTCTTTTTACCTATCCAGCCTATTGGACTGGGTTGCAGTTCTTTCGTTCTTCGCGCTTCAGAATAATTTATCCCTCTGTTGACTTGTAAATCTCTGTAATCCTTTGAAGACGGTAAAGAGCTGAAACCTGGTTCTATTTAAAAAAAAAAAAAAAAGGAAATGCAACAGAGGGCAGCACCTATGCTGAAGCCAGACATTAAATGTTGTTTTTTTATGTTTATTTATGTTTGACTCATCTTGCCTCAGCCCCTTAATATTCAAGCCACATAAATGCCTGAGATTAAGGCTGATATAGTAGCATCCTTATGTTTTAAGACAATCTTGAGCACTTTTTTATTTTGTTTGTTGAATTAAAGGCTCATGAAGCAAAATCCACTGTTGCACAGTGTACTGTACAAATAAACTGTTTTTCATCCCTATGTTTTTGCCATGTGACCTGAATATAATGTGCCATGTTTTGTTTTTTGTTTTTTCGTTTGTTTTTTTCAGCCACTCTTGTTAAATTCAGTTCAACCTTATATTTTGGGCTTTTGCACAGGTTGCACAGGATGTTTTGTACCCCCATGCAAGGTTGCTTCTAGATTCATGCTTTTTGTCCAAGAAAGAGGAAACCGTAGAAGTCTGAGACCATCCGATTGAATATTTAATTTATATATATATATATAAAACTCAACAACACAATCTGTATTTGTATAAATATGTGATTCCTGCCTTCAGATTTTTTGGGAGCAGAGAAATCAGAAAGTATTTCTCAAAACTAAGAAAGTACTAAAATGTATATTGTGAGCTGTGAGAATTAATCTGAAAAATAAAAACAATTTTCTACCAGTTAATGTTTAGCATCAATACGATATACCTTTTTCTACAGTAACTTAGATTCATTCCTGTTTTCCTTTTTGAATTTCAGAAAGGTTTGCACTTGTCCTTGTGGACATCATGTTTATATAAATACATGTTTGTTTATGGCATGCATTGCAAAATGTACTAAGAAAAAAAGAAAATACATGTGTTTTTGTATCAAACACTGTTGTCATGTACTTATTAAAATAGAACTACATTTAATTTTCACTTAACTAAAGAATTGAAGCACCTTATTTGTATAGGACAGAGGTCATCAACCATTACAATTCAGAGCCATTTTTTCCTCTTCCTTCTACATTACATTTATCTTGAGTTGTAAAAGCTACTTGACCCGTAGCTTAAACGTAGCTTATCAAGTTTCACACATGTAATATAATATTTAATTGTCTTGGAACAGTGAACTTTTGCATATATATTTCCTTGAATTAGACATTCGACACAACTAGCATGCGGTCTTAATGTCAAAAATATTACAACATTAAAAGAACTCTTTGTAGTGAGAATAGAGCAGAATTGCATAGAGAGGCAATGGCCAGGCTAGGATAACTAAAATGTCTAATGCATTAGAAAACTTGCTACTAGACTTTCTATTACTTTTAAATCAAAATAATGCCCAGTTCGCTCTGTATTAATTAGCCTAACGTATTGGGAAGCACTCTGGAGAGACTAAAGAGACACGTGCACATCAACAGCTTCAGGTCACAGACCTGTTAGACAGCATAGGACATTTTCTATGGCACCAAAACAAGTGTGTGCAGCACCGATGTCATCATAGAGAAGAAAAAATAGAGGCGTAAATGTCTGTAACCTGATAAGAACAGATCTCTTATAAAATGACTCACATTTCTTGTTTCTGGGTTCTCTAACTTCCTCCCACAGCTCAAAATCATCACTGTTAAATTAATTGGTTACCCAAATAAGTCCTTAGTTACTTATGAGTGTGTGCATGCCTGGTTACGGGTCCTGTGTTGCCTTTTGATAATTTAGTGGCCTGGCTAAGGTTCACCTTGACTCCAGCCCAGTTACCACTGGAGACAGGCAGACAACTGGTAGCTGTAGGGATCTATAGTTGGGTAAAGTCTTAGTGCTAAATCTGCAAAATTAGATGGAACACGAAAATACAAGCAGAGATCTGCACGTGTGCAGGAAAACATGCCATTACACATTTCACTAAATCACACATTATAACTGAGGGGGGTTTTATGTGAGAGCACACAAGCACCAGAGACATGCTATAAAATACCTCAGTTTGCCTTCCTTTGAAAATGAATAAAAATTAAGATAAATAAGTAAGTAAACATCCTTTAAAAACTTAATCAGGCAATTGAAATCAAAGTCTGTACTGTATTTCAGAACATTTTCCAACAAACATAACTGTGTGAGGTTTGGACTAAGATGAGCTAAATCCTTCCTTGCTACTTTGGCATCACTGCTTGTGCTATCAGAAACAAAATGATGCTAATGATGAAAAGGAAAGGGAAAAACTCAAATTCTCAGACTTTTTAGCTAACATCTTGCATCTAAATTTCTTGTTTCCATCTGTTGCTTCTATTTAATTGCAAAGGGAAAATGTCTGGAAGAGGCTCCCAACACATACTTATGAAGTATTTAACAATCTTGACATGATTTTACAAGGAAACGAGAAAATCTTCCTACTGGAATGCATTTTTATAGAACACGTGATTGTAAGCGTAAAGCACCTTCACATTTATTGGTACCTCCGGCAAAGGTGTGTTAAAAGCTATCCAAAGCATTTTAATTTCAGTAGCACAATCTTACACTGAGCATTTTAGAGAAGCAGCACCTTTAACTTGAGGGCTATTATAACAGAAGAAGAAATGTTCACACTAAAAATATGTCACAGCACAACTGGTGAATAAATGTTACTGAACCAGCTTCAGATTCTGCTTTCTTTTAAAGAATGATCTGAACACTCTAGTTTCCTGCATTTTTCAGACTCTCATCAAAACAGTAAAATCAAGAGAACATGCCCTCTAGCAAGGTAGATGGATGTTGCAGTTTGTAACTCAAGATAAGGCTGCAAGAAAACATTTACTCACCAAAACTCAGTCTTTGGTTAAGAAATTAAAAGAACAAGTCAAAACAACTGGAACTGTGATCTTCAAGTGGAGAGTTAATCTTGCCACCTCATAGAGTGCAAGGAAAGTTAAAAGAAGGAGAGAGATTAATCTAGGACTCTAGAAAACTGCATCAGATTTTTCTAGTGGAGAAAATTTCCTTAAGAAAGTGGAATTTTATTAAAGATTTTATACACATCTACACCAATGGGGAAAGATGCTGTAGATTTCGTCTAATGTTTGGCCTTTTGACTGCATCAACTGAGTCAAAAAAGTCTTCTGGACAAAAATTTTAAATGATCTTTGGTGTTCTTAAATAAGCTTCTCCTCATTCTGTACTTAGGGCGCCTAAGGAGAACCTAAAACAGCACCTTAAGTTCATAAAATATCCCCAGAGATTTGCATCAACAAGCAGGAATTCAACCTTATTTTGATCGTAAACATGGGAAGCCCCAATAAATACAAAAACAGCAATAATATGCTGCATGCTACATGAACTAGCCATTGTTCTAGCATAGACTTTATTTTAAAGGGATAACTGATGTTCTAATCTTTTGTGTCTCAGTTTGCCTTCCAGTGTGTGTTTGACTCTTACTGCTGAAAGACAAGGGAGATTTCGACCCAGAACACACAGCTCTGGTCGGCTTTGCTCGTAAAGCATCTGTTTTTCGAGTCAACATACCTATTTACAGAATCTGAGTATCACAGAGGGGAAAAAATGTGCTCTCTTGGGCCAGCCTTCCATAAATATCCAACAGCTTCTCTGAACAGGAAATGCCAGCATCCTTTAAAGAGGAAGCAGCAGTAATACTTAGGTAGCAAAGTTTCTTTCTCTTTCATGTTTACTTGTGTCAGGTTAAACAATATCAGAGCCTGAATTCTTGCTTTAATGTGCTCTTCCTCCTGTTTTCGGCTCTGAGATGCTTCAGCGGTGCTGCAGCCAATAAGGAGAAAGCCGAACTTCCTGCAGGGTCCTAATCTGGTGGCTCTTTGCTGGATGGGCTGCTTCCCCTGAAGAAAATCCTGCTGCTGCATGGAGCTGAGGAATGCCAGAAATGTTCATAACTGGCCTCCTTTCTTCTTCTTCTTTTTTTTTTTGAAACTGTGTCCTTTATGCCTTCCTTCCCCCCGCATCTCTTCCATATGAGGTTTGTTTTCTCTGCAGCAGATGGTATTGTTTCCATTCTGCATCCACACACAAACAGATGCGGTTACAGAAGAGGCTCATTTAGCCACTCTTTCTTAGAAAACTTGGATATTAGATGACCAATAGAAAATGATTTATAACAGATGTAGCCACAGTTTGTCTGATACTTGCATGTGCAGCAAAGTCTGGGTTTGTGATACATATATATATATATATATATATATATATATATATATATATATATATATATATATATATATATAAACATGTCGAAGTAGTATTAAAAAAAACCCACACGCAA